>CM026207.1:27594873-27731411 GCA_014839995.1 Xenentodon cancila
AGATGAACTCTTTTTATAAAGTCCAGCTGTCTTGCCATGCACTGCTGATGTGTCATTCATTCCTGCTTTCAACTTCATTCATTCATTCATTCATCTGTTCATCCATCTGAAACTAGCAGAAGAATAACGCTGAGTGTCCTGGTGCTCTGCCAGTGTTCTCCTGCCAGGACCATCAGGAGGTGCAGATGACTAAAGACTGGAGTCCAACCTGGATTCCTGAACCCTTCACATTTGTGTTTTAAACACTTTCATGCACTTTTACTAGTTTGTATCTAAATAAAAAGATGAGAACCAAAACATGGCACCCACACACAAAAATCACATCAAGCGCTCTTGAAGAAAACATCTGAACAATGATCTAAAAATAGACATTCAGATCCAAACGTTTTGAAGCGGATTCACTACTGTCCACAATAAGACTGCAAAAGCAGAAAGTTCAAAGAGGAGACTTGGAGGAATTGATCGGAGTAAAATGGTGAGCGAGGAGGTTTAAACTGTTCCTTCTGACGGATCTCCGAAACATAATTGGAAGAGCTTGGAGCGCTGATGAAGGCAAGCTGGGACTGTTGGGAATTAATGTGTTTCATGAAGATGTTGCTTCAGGAACATGTTCTTCAACATCTGACTTCCAGACTGCAGAGATGCAGACAGCAGCAAGACTAGACTGCAGAGTCCGTGGAGAACAGGCGGTAAATCCTGGTCGCCACTGTGAAGAAGACGTCCTGATCCCTGTCGACTGAGTTTGTGTTCGTGTCTTCTTCTAGGACGGTTCACCTGCGTTGGAGAGCAGGGCTGCAGCCAATAATCGACGTAGTCGACAAAAATCAATGCCTCAAATAGCTGCCAGCGAATTTAAGAACTGATTATTAGTCGGTGACATCGTCCCTTGTCTGTTTCTTGGTGTGCATTTTAAACTGACAAACGTTTTAAAGCAATAATGTGAGCATTTCTTTTAATGCCATCAGTCAATATAGCAGCTTTAAAATCTAAAAACACATATTTCGTCTGTTTCAGGTGGTTTATGCCACATACTCTCCGACATGCTCTCTGTCTGCTGGTGGGCGTGTCTCACCTGTGGCGCATGCATGTGTCTTTGTGAGGTCATCGGGACACAACTCCGCCGTGAGCAATACAGAGAGCACGGAAAACCGTAAATGCCAAACCAAAACATGCCTGGCTCAGACTCAGAAGTCTCAGAAGTTGCTCTCCAAAACTGGATACGACTCAGTCTCACTTCTCAAAGCAGGTCGCTCAGTGTACATGGACTCTAACGTCTAGTGTCACTGGGTGCACCAAAGCTCTCACTTCCCACTCTCGGGAATGTTTAAGTGTTTGTTTGCACCAACCATTCAGGAGTAAATACAAAGACTGTAAATACGTGTGAGTGGCTGGTGAATCTTGTCTTTGATGGTCTGTCGTCGTAATTCAGAAGCACCCATAGATGTGCACAAAGCTTTAATTTCTCTGCTCTGCACCTCTTTTCCTTTCAGTTCTTCCCTTCAGGGACTCCCCAGTGCATTACCGGCTCCATCTAACCCCATCTTCTGCATCCTTCTCTCATGCCAACTAGGGTTTTAACTTTGTTTATTTATTTTATAGTCTTATGAGCAGCAAGCTTTTTTCATCACACAAGTAAAACAAATCACAAATTTTGGAATTAAAAGGTAATTTACTGTTTCCTTGTTAGTTGGCACATGCCTCAAACAAACCTAGACTCAATTGAAAACGTAATAACTAAAGAAAATGGTTGGATTATTGCACAGTTTATAAGTCGATTGATTGTTGATTGTTAGTTGCAGCCTAGTTACCTGCTGCTGCTGCATCGTCATCAGTCGCTTCCAAGCAGCAGCTCACTGCCTTTATGGAGATCTGTGGAGGTTTCAGGCGTGTCTCTCAAGAGTTTGAGGAAAGTCCTTTCTTTAAATATTTATTTTTCCTCGATTTATAATCCAACAACATAATGTCACTTTGGAGATGAATAAAGTATGATTGAGTTTCATTTAAATCACAAGCGTCAACAGTCAACACTTCTCCCGCTTGTGGATGATCATGTGAGACTTCAAGTTACTTCTTTGAGTAAAACCTTTTCCACATATTCCACACGAGTATGGCCTCTCCCCAGTGTGGATTCTCATGTGAATCGATAATTTAAAGCGATAAGCAAAATTCTTGCCACATATTGTGCATGAGAACGGCCTCTCCCCAGTGTGGATTCTCATGTGAGCAAACAGGCCGCTGTTCTGAGTGAAGCGTTTCCCGCATGTCTGACAAGAATACGGCCGCTCACCTGTGTGAGTTCTTGTGTGTGCCACCAGCGTGCATTTTTGACGGAAACTTTTCCCACAGGTTTTACAAACATAAGGTTTGACACCTGTGTGGACGGTGTAGTGCCGCTGCATGTTGTACATACCTCTAAACACTTTTCTGCAAACATCGCATTTTACAAACTTTCTACCTGACTGAGTTTTAAACTGACCCTGTGACCCAGCAGACGGGTCTACAAGTTTACCGTCAGGTCTGCTCCTGTGCCGTCTCATGTTTGGATTCATCTCTACACCTGTAGCTGATCCAGAGTCCGGGTTCTTGCTTTGTTCAGTTAAAGGAGAGTTCTCAGAGTAAAGCTGCTCAGTGTTTGGTTCTGCTTCACTGAAGTCACTTTCCTGATAAGTGGGAGTCAACATGAAGGTATCAGTCTCCTGCTTCAGAACCAGCTGCTCTCCCTCCTGACTGCTGCAGAGTTCCTCCTGCTCCTCTTTAATCTGTGGAAGCTGTGGTTCCTGCTGGTCCAGACCAGAGCTCCTCTCCTGGTCACAGAGCTGCTGCTCAGCGAGATCGTCCTCCGCCTCAAAGTCTTGTTGATGTGGAAGATCTGGAGGGAGTAAGGAAAAAAAGTGAAAGGTTTTGAAGTTGCACCTAGATATAGTCAGGATCACATAGACACCTGGTGAGGCTGTGGAACCAGGTGCCTTGTCCCTGCCCACAGTGTGCAGCACTGCAGAGGAGGGGGCATGCTTACCCACAAACACCAGTGAACGAGAGGGTAACCGAGAGAGGGTGTTTATGCACTCGGTTTAGAGCAGCTCGGAGTACTGACCCTTTTTAGAGTCCTTGGATGAGATGCAGGAGTGTGCTCCCGCTGGGGATTCCTTTATTCTGCCAGGAGACTTCAGTGCTAATGTGGGCAATGACAGTGAGACCTGGTGGGCTGTGACCCGGTGGGCTGTGACCCGGTGGGCTGTGACCCGGAGGGCTGTGACCCGGAGGGCTGTGACCCGGTGGGCTGTGACCCGGAAGGCTGTGACCTGGAGGGCTGTGACCCGGAAGGCTGTGACCGGGAAGGCTGTGACCGGGAAGGCTGTGACCCGGAAGCCCTCCGATCAGAACTCAAGTGGTGTTCTGTTATTGGACTTCCGTGCTTCTCACTGATTGTCCAAAACAAACATCACGTTCAAGCATAAAGATGCACACAGAGTATGTGCACTTGACACAAGGACACCGTAGGTCAGGGGAGGGCAATTCCTGGTCTTCGAGGGCCAAGTCCTGCATGTCTTAGATGTGCCCCTGCTTAAACACACCCTAATACAAATGGCTGTGTCATTAACACTCGTGTGGACCTTGATGATGTGCTGATAACAACCGTCATTTTGGATCAGACTCATCTAAAACATGCTGGACACAGCCCTTGAGGACCAGGAATTGCCCAGCCCTGCCACCACCTGGTGGTTATCGGATCACTGTTTCACTCATCACCTGGGGTCTTTTGAGCCACGCTTTGTCTGGCTCCATACCTAGGACCCGTTTGTCTTGGGTGACCCTACCAGGGGCATTAAGCTCCAGACAACTATGCTCCTAGGATCATCAAACCCAAATCCTCCACCTCGACAAGGTGGTGGCTCAAGGAGCCATTCCCTCTATTTCACAATAGGGTTGTCCCTTGTTTCTCACTTAAAAGAGAATGATTCAAATCAACTACATTAAAACCAAACGTGTTTGTGTGTTTACATTTCTCACCTGTGTGGATTTTCATGTGAGACCTCAAGTGACTTCTTCGAGTGAAATCTTTTCCACATTTTCCACAGGAATACGGCCTCTCTCCAGTGTGGTTTCTCATGTGGGCCAACAGACTGCTCTTGTGGGTGTAACTTTTCCCACAAGCTTTACAATCATATGGCTTCACGCCTGTGTGGATTATGTAGTGACGCTGCATGTCGTACTTATTTCTAAATGCTTTTCCACACACACCACACTTTACAGACTTTTTACCAGACCGAGATTTAAACTGACTCTGTGACCCAGCAGACGGGTCTACAAGTTTACTGTCAGGTCGGATTCTGTGGTGTCTCGTGTTTGGATTCATCTCTACGTCTGTAGCTGATCCAGAGTCCACTTTCTTGCTTTGTTCCTGATTTGAACTATGAGCTACAGCAGAATTATGAGCATAAAGCTGTTCAGTGTTTGGTTCTGCTTCACTGAAGTCACTTTCCTGATAAGTGGGAGTCAACATGAAGGTATCAGTCTCCTGCTTCAGAACCAGCTGCTCTCCCTCCTGACTGCTGCAGTGTTCCTCCTGCTCCTCTTTAATCTGTGGAAGCTCTGGTTCCTGCT
This sequence comes from Xenentodon cancila, assembly GCA_014839995.1. Lineage (NCBI taxonomy): Eukaryota > Metazoa > Chordata > Actinopteri > Beloniformes > Belonidae > Xenentodon > Xenentodon cancila. Next base: position 27,599,479 of record CM026207.1, read on the forward strand.
GGTCCAGACTGGAGCTCCTCTCCTGGTCCAGACTGGAGCTCCTCTCCTGGTCCAGACTGGAGCTCCACTCTGGGTTACAGAGCTTCTGCTCAGATAGATCTCCCTCCTCCTTACAGTTATGTTGCTGGGGGAGATCTGGAGATATAAAGGAAAAAACAAAAGATTGCTAGTTCAAAGTGGTGTTTTTATTTATTTTTTTAAATTGTGGCTGAGCCAAAAACACTTTGAACCACTTCAGCACTTTAGAAACACCAACCACTGACCAAAGTGTTGAACACAGAAATAAAAACAATAATCCGAATACAGAATAATCAAAAGATTTTTGTTTCCTACCTGTCCTGTGTAGTTTTATTCCAGGTTTCCTACCTGTCCCGTGTAGTTTTATTCCAGGTTTCCTACCTGTCCCGTGTAGTTTTATTCCAGGTTTCCTACCTGTCCCGTGTAGTTTTATTCCAGGTTTCCTACCTGTCCCGAGTAGTTTTATTCCTGGTTTCCTACCTGTCCCGAGTAGTTTTATTCCTGGTTTCCTACCTGTCCCGTGCAGTTTTATTCCAGGTTTCCTACCTGTCCCGTGTAGTTTTATTCCAGGTTTCCAACCTGTCCCGTGTAGTTTTATTCCAGGTTTCCTACCTGTCCCGTGTAGTTTTATTCCAGGTTTCCTACCTGTCCCGTGTAGTTTTATTCCTGGTTTCCTACCTGTCCCGTGTAGTTTTATTCCAGGTTTCCTACCTGTCCCGTGTAGTTTTATTCCAGGTTTCCTACCTGTCCCGTGTAGTTTTATTCCTGGTTTCCTACCTGTCCCGAGTAGTTTTATTCCTGGTTTCCTACCTGTCCCGTGTAGTTTTATTCCTGGTTTCCTACCTGTCCCGTGTAGTTTTATTCCTGGTTTCCTACCTGTCCCGAGTAGTTTTATTCCTGGTTTCCTACCTGTCCCGTGTAGTTTTATTCCAGGTTTCCTACCTGTCCCGTGTAGTTTTATTCCAGGTTTCCTACCTGTCCCGTGTAGTTTTATTCCAGGTTTCCTACCTGTCCCGTGTAGTTTTATTCCAGGTTTCCTACCTGTCCCGTGTAGTTTTATTCCAGGTTTCCTACCTGTCCCGTGTAGTTTTATTCCAGGTTTCCTACCTGTCCTGTGTAGTTTTATTCCAGGTTTCCTACCTGTCCTGTGTAGTTTTATTCCAGGTTTCCTACCTGTCCTGTGTAGTTTTATTCCTGGTTTCCAGGTGATATCCAGCAGTTTTCTCTGACGGTCGATCTCCTCTTCGTACTGAATGATGGTTTTTTCAAACTCCGTGAATATTTCCTCCGCAGCAGCAGTCAGTCTCCCGTTGATAAACTCTCTCAGAGATTGAACCGAAGACATTTTTCCGCCGACACTCAAATATTCCGCTGAAAGGCAGAAATTTAACAGCCTTCAAACTGCGTTCACGCGTGCTAGCAGCTTTTTGTTTGTGTTTACTTCCGCTGGTGTCACACTGTTACAGGTCCGACAGTGGACGTGAGCTCTTCTATTTCGGAGTGTCAAGTTACCGGCTGTGCCCACAGCGAAAATAAAATGGGCTTCAAAATAGCTCTTCAGTAACTATATGGTCAGAAACAATTTTTAGCGATTTTATGATTAAATATACAAAAGTCCAGCTGAACATTTTGCGACCAGGTGATAAAGGGTTACAGGTGCAAACGTCAAAGGATCTTTATTTACATACTATTCCCCATTTTCAAAATTGCACCCAGTACCAGGTTTCAGCCATAAAACAACTGAAATAACAGTACCAAAATAAACACTCTACATAAGCAAATGTGCATAGGAACTTAAGTTAGAGCAAAAATTAGGCTAGGAGGTATAGGGGTCAACAAATAAAGAGCCTAGTGCAGTATCATGTACTATACCCTTGTACTTGTATATAACAGGTTGCATCCAACTGTCCTCTGTGCCATTTTTTCATCCTCAGTTAAGCCTTCCTCTCTGCAGCCGTGCAGCTGCCATTCCACACAGTGATGCCGGTGCAGAGGATGCTCTCCACTGCCTCTCAGTAGAAGCTCCTCAGGACTGGGCTCTTCGGACCGACACGTCACAGATTTACAGTGAAGGACCTAGCCCAAGAGGAGACCGTTTTCCTGCCAGCGACTGTGGACTGATTGTATTCCTGTTTTCCAGATGGGTGACTGTTGTGTGGGCCATTGATGAGAAGGCATTGTTGGTGGAACATTTCTTCTGTAGGCATACTGCCGAGGGTTGAAAGTGGCATCGAAAGAACCTTTGATGTGGGCCATAACTGGCCTCTCAAAGCACTACATGACTGTTGGTTTGAGGGCTATGGGCCGATACTCATTCAAACACGTTCATTTTAGAGGACTTGAAGACCGGGATGATAGTGGCCGTCAAGCAAGGAGGATGGATGCTTCCAGGAGTGAGATGTTAAAAATGTCCATAAGTACCTCGGGATAGTTGATGTGCACAGTCCTTCAGTGCCCGTCCTGAAATGTTGTCAGGACCTGCAGTCTTGCAGAGTGGATCCTCTGAAGGGTCCTCATCACATCTACTTTGATCACCCTGGAGGTATGGCCTCTGGAGGTGGGAAAGCGATCTGTAGGGATAGAAATATAGTTGGAGAAGCCAAGGTGGGGGTGGGGTTGTGTATGTTTGAGTATACATAGTATAGAGTGGCATTTCCCCTTGTTAGAAGATACATGGTGGAACCTAGACAAGATGTCCAAAAGTCTTGTGGGGTTAAAAGTCCATACAACCACTATCCTGGTACTTAGGTTAAACTTTAAATCTCTGCTAAGCTAGTGACAGCCCAATTAATAAAGTCTCTAAAGAAAAACACCAGCTGACACTCTGACAAGCTGCTGGAAACCTGTTTCCAACTGTGGAGCTCAGCTTTTTCCCTCCACTAGAGGGTGACATCATCAAGTGGGCGGAGCACTACTGCTGCACTGTGATCAATCATTGTGTGAATAATAACTGCTGCTGTGAAGAGAACAGTTCTCAGACTGAATGTTCAACATCAGCTAGTTTCTCCTGCTGCTTCAAACCTTCTTGTACAGATGGAACATTGGCTGTGGATTATTCTTGCTGCTCTTTTCTTTGGTAAGATACAAACATCCTCATACTGATGGTTCTCCTGTAATCAATCATCTGTATTGATTCATCTCTTCCTCTGTATGTTCTGATCTTCCTCAGAGTGTAAAGGAGAAGACAAAGTGGTCCAGCCAGCAGGAGATGTTACTGCTGCTGAAGGATCCACAGTCACACTTTACTGTAGTTTTGAAACCAGTTCTTCCACATATACCTATTTATTCTGGTACAAACAAGTAGAAAATTATTCTCCAATATACATTTTACACCGTGATAATTATGGAACAGCTGAAAACTCTCCAGAGTTCAGTAAAGTCAGATTTGATGCTGAACTGAACAAAGAGAAGAAGGAAGTCCACCTGCAGGTCTCCTCTGCTGCAGTGTCAGACTCTGCTGTGTACTACTGTGCTCTGCGGCCCACAGTGACAGGAAACAGCAAAACTGTGTAGAAAAAGCTGCAGAGCAAAGACAACACAAGACTCCACAACATCCACTAGAGGACCTCACACACTGTTAAAGCTCTGATTGTTAGTGTGAATGTACTTCCTCTGGATCTTAAGGAAACATGGTCTCCACCAGCAGCTGCTGCTTCAGTTTTACACTGTAGTCATCCAGTCTGTCCTGTCCATCTCCGTTACTGTGTGGTGTGGAGCATCCACCAAGCACGTATTAACCAGACTACAGCAAACTGGGAGGACTGCTGAGTGCATTATCAAAGCCTCCCTGCACTATATCAAAGACCTTTACTTCTCCACGACTTGAAAGTGGCTCAGAAGCATCATACCCAACTCCTCTCACCCCCACACAGTCTTTTTGAGCTGCTTCCATCTGGCAGATACCTCAGAGTCCTCCAGACCAGGACTAACAGGGACCAGAGCAGTTTCTTCCCCACACCAGTCTCCCTACTCAACAGATAACTTACCTGGCAGAATCTTTGCATTATTTTGCACCATTATTAGAGATATACTATTCACTGTTTCCCACTTTTTCTATTTACTGAATATTTATTTTGTTACACCCCTGAAAAGTAGGGAGACATAATCATAAAGTGATAATGTGGTGCTTTGTCAATGAGAGCTTTTAGTTGAATATTTGTGTACAATGTTTGAACAAACATCCCAGTACAAAAGGTAAATAAATAAATGTAAATGGGTACATTCCCTCTTCATATTGCAAATGCAATTTTCCTAATACGCACCAATTTCTTGGTATCAATATTAATGCAGAATACTTAAAAACTGAAAAATAAACTTATGCAGAACTTACAAAAACTACTCAATATGTGAGAATAAATAAGATTTTGGTGCATATGACTTAAAATGATAGTAACGTTCACTGTTAAAGAGCTGATTATGATCTTGAGATAGTGTGGCAGCAGAGGACTTGACAGGATAGAACGCTGCTTTGCAACCTGAATGACTCTTTTAAATGAACAATGAGAACCACATCACAGTCAGTTGTGAGCCGTGCTGGTTTATATAAAAACTGTCCATGCTGCCTTCACGTGACACCGTTTCATCATGGAGTCTGATGTCCATCACGCTCAATTCTTGTCAACGCATCTACGGGCAGCTCTATTAACTTTGGGGAGGAGCTAAAGGTACAGTATGGGTGGACCCAAACTGTGTCAAAGCCAGGAAACTTCTAAAACATGTTGGCTAAGGGCTCTGGAGGACCAGGATTGGCCACCCCTGATCTAAAAAAATGCAAGACAAGGAGGTCCTAGGACCTGAATTGAAAACCCCTGACCCTCCATTGGCTCCTCTTAAAATTTAGATTCCAATTCAAAATTTGATTACTTGCATATAAAGTCCAAAATGGCCTAGCGCCGTGATATTTGCAAGACCTGATAGAACCACATGTTCCTGATAGAGTTCTCCGTTCTCAGGGTGCAGGTTTACTGGTAGTTCCTAGAAGATCCAGATGTAGATCTGGAGGACGGGTCTTCAGCCTTTGAGGCTGACACCACCTCCACCTTTAAAACCAAACTTCAAACGTTTCTGTTTAGTAAAACATCTAGTTGGTGTAAAGTTTAGTGTGTTAGGACCAGTAGTCACAGCTGCAGCTGCAGGACCAGACTGGAGCAGCTGGTCTTCAACACAGCTTCATCCTGGATCTGCTGCTGTAGACCTGCTGCAGGGGGACCCCAACATGATCCACTGACTGGTGCCCTTCACCTCCTCTGTTTCTCCTTCCCTTCTTCACCTCAATCCTCAGCTATTAATCAGAAGTATCTCATCAGTATAATTGTTCTCCATTGTTCTTGTAGTTTGTTGTGCTTGTCTGGCCCTTCTTTTCCTCTTCTGTGCATGTCCTGCGGACCAGAGCCTCAGGAGCTGCTTGCTGACCTGCAGTCCCACCTCTGACCATCCCAGTGTTACCTCCACCTGTCTGTGTAGACGTCTCTGTTGGATATCTGCTGACATCCCGACTTGCAGTCCTCATCCCCATGGATCACCATCTATCCATTTTACCCATATACACAGAAGTCTTATCGGTCTACTGCTGATAGATAATTATACTATTGTATCCTGTCTTGTACCTTTGACGGTGTGTTTATGTCACTATTCTTTTTTTACTTCTTGTTCTACCCAGCTGGTCTTCAACAGGAGGGTCCCCCCTCATGAGCCAGGTCCTGCTCAAGGTTTCTTCCCTCTTAAAGGGGTGTTTTTACCTGCCGTTGTTTGTGTAATAATTGTTCGGAGGTCATGTTCTGGTCTCTGGAAAGATCCTGGAGACAACTTGTGTTGTAATAGACGCTATATAAATAAAGCTGAATTGAATTGAATTGATCTAAAATTGTCAGAACAGAAGCTCCATAGGACCCGGGTTGGAGGTCCCTGCCCTGGGGCCTAGGCCATTACCTGATGTTCGTTCAGAAAGCAACAGATAGTTTTTTCTGTTTGTGGATGTTGGACAATCCTAGTCAAAGTGAATATTTTATTAAGCAATTGTACTATGAAGTGGGACCTAGAGCACCTAGACTGCTCACAGAAAGACTCATGAAAAAACAGGTTGATATGACTATCCACAGGATAAAAGACATAAATGCAAATGAGATAACATATGAACCCAAATATATTGAGATAAACTTTACGGACTACTACAGAAACGTGTATGTCCAACCTCCACCAGCAGACACGGTCAAATGAGAACCTTTCTAAAGACACTGGACTTACCAGAAATCAGGAAAAATCAAAAAGACCTTTTGACCTATTACAAGAACAGAAACAGAAAACGAAATGAAAAGACTAAAATCCAGTAAATCTCCTGGAAGTGATGGTCTGCTACCTGAATGGTGTTAGAAAATTAGTGAGCAACTAGTGATGGTCTGCTTGAATCTTGATTTAATTACACTCTCGAAAACGGTGTACTACCACCGTCCTGGAATGAAGCTGGTCTTCACCTATATCATCATTCACACCCATGGAATTGTATATCATGTGCTTGAGAGATTTGGACTCAATGGAAAAGCAATTCAATGCATTAAAACACTTTACCCAGGACCAACAACAAGAATAAAAAGGAATGGGAGTCTGTCTAAGAGAATTAAATAAGAACGCTCCACCTGGCAGGTTTGTTGTATTTCACCAAACTTATCAAATTTTTTTGAGCCCTTGGCCCAAGAAATTAGGTCTCAAAGAGATTAAATTCAATTCAATTTTATTTATATAGTGTCTATTACAACAGAAGTTGTCTCTAGGCGCTTTCCAGAGACCAGAACACGACCCTGATCAATTATTACATAAACAACGGCAGGTAAAAACTTCCCTTTAAGAGGGAAGAAACCTGGATCAGAACCTGGATCAGGACCTGGATCAGGACCTGGATCATAAGGGGGGACCCTCCTGCTGAAGACCAGCCGGGTAGAACAGGAAGTAGAGAGAGAAGAGACACACAGAGGAAAGATACTTGGTCAGGTACTTGTACAAAGGTACAAGACAGGATACAATAGTATAATTATTTATCAGCAGCAGAACTAAGACTTCTGTGTATATGGGTGATATGGATAGTTCGTGATCTACACAGATGGGGACTGCAGGTCGGGATGACAGTAAATAACCAACAGAGACGTCTATTCAGACAGGTGGAGGTAACACGAGGATGGTCAGAGGTGGGACTGCAGGTCAGCAAGCAGCTCCTGAGGTTCTGGTCCGCAGGACATGCACAGAAGAGAAAAAGAAGGGCCAAACAAGCACAACAAACTACAAGAACAATGAACCACAATTATGCTTATGGGATACTGTTAATAACTGAGGATTGGGGTGAAGAAGAGACAGAGAAGGCAAAGAGAAACAGAGGAGGTGAAAGGCACCACTCAGTGGAGCATGTTGATGCCCCCTGCAGCAGGTCTACAGCAGCAGATCCAGGATGAAGCTGTGTTGAAGACCAGCTGCTCTAGTCTGGTCCTGCAGCTGCAGCTGTGACTACTGGTACTGACACACTAAAGAACTAACTATCTGTTTTATTGAACAGAAATGTTTGAAGTTTGGTTTTAAGGTGGAGGTGGTGTCAGCCTCTTTCACCCAAACTGGAAGTTGGTTCCATAGTGATGGTTCCTGATGGCAGAAGACCCGTCCTCCAAATCTACACTTGGATCTTCTAGGAACTACGAGTAAACCTGCACCCTGAGAACGGAGAGGAACATATGGTTCTATCACCACTAGATCAGGGGTGGGCAATTCCTGGTCCTTGAGAGCCATGTCCTGCATGTTTTAGATGTGTCCCTGCCTAAACACATTATTACATTATTACCCGGGTCTCTGGAACAAGGCTGTGCAGACCCTGATAAGCCAATCAGGCCCGTTGGTTAGAATCAGTTGTTGGTGCAGGGACTCATGCAGGCCCCTCCAGGACTGGAGTCCGAGACCCCTGCATACATTATTAAAAGAGGCTTCTTCAGCTTCTCTGCTGCACATGTCTGGAACAAACTCACAGAAATCCTCAGATCAGGTGAAAGTTTATTTAAATCCAGGTTGGAGACTCACCTGTTCTCAGCTGCAGGTGAATACAGACACAAATCCACACTTTTAATTTTAAGACAACGGGTACCCTGTTTTGGTCTGACACGCGCTGCGCAATGTCTGTTCTATTAACTCCCACCCAGTCTGAGTTTTTTCTGGTTCAAAATAGTTTCCTACACATCTCTCTGGTCAGATCACCCTCTGACCAGTGGAGAGATCTGGGAGCGTGGGTAAAAACATGCACCCAAGCAGAGGACCGGTATAAGCCTCCTGGAAGTGTAGTTTGTTTTTCACCCTCCCTAAAGGCTCATAAACTGGATGTCTCCAATATGATTCACACCCTGAGAACAGTTGACATCTTTTCAGGGTGCTCAAATCTTTCTCCCTCACCCTCCCTTCTCTCAGCTTCAGCTGACATCCCTGAACTTAGTGGTGTTCCAGACTCAGTCTGGGTCTCTCACAAGTATGATGTAGGACTCATAAAAAACTGTGAGCCACTGGTTGTTACACCCAAATCTCATTTCAGACCCCGGAGAGCCCAATACCCCCTTAAGCCTGAAGCCATTGCAGACATCAACCCTGTGTTTAACTCCTTCCTGGAAGCAGGTATAATTGTCCCCTGTGATGATTCCCCTGTTAACACTCCCATTTTGCCTGTAAATAAATTCAGACTTCCTCCTGCAGCTGAGGAATGGCGCTTTGTTCAAGATCTAACTCCAGTTAATGCTGCTGTCCACGCCCGAGGCCCTTCAGTCCCAAACCCTTACACTCTTTTGTCAAATGTTCCTCCTGACTCTAAGTGGTTTTCTCTCCTTGATCTCTCCAATGCATTTTTTTTTCTGTGCCGGTTCACCCAGATTCTCGATTCTGCTTTGCTTTTCAGTTTAACGGGCGAGGATACACCTTCACCCGCATGCCACAAGGGTACTGTCAGTCACCAACCGTGTACAACAGAGCCTTGCTGCTTCCCTTTCTCTTTTTCCCCTCAGCCAGGCTCTGCCCTCCTTCAATACATTGATGATTTGATGATTTGTGCTCCCTCTAGAGGACAGTGTGTACATGACACTGTGGCTCTCTTGCGCCACCTGGCGGCAGAAGGCCACGAAGTCAGTAAACACAAGATGCAGTTTGCACAGGAAGAAGTTACTTTCCTGGGCCATGTTGTAAGCGTGCAAGGTAAACATCTTTCCTCCAAACATTTAACAGCAATCCAACAGGCGCCGAGACCGGAGACTGTCAAACAACTCCTGTCTTTCATCGGATTGTGCTCCTACTGCAGAATGTTTGTTCCAAATTTTTCAGAAGTAACCAAACCACTAGTTAACTCGATCCAAACCTATGCACTCCAAAATACCATGGTAAGATGACACTGAATGTTCTTTCGCAGCCCTAAAACTTTCTCTCTCCAATCTCGTCCGACTCTGGGTCTCCCTGATCCATCTAAGCCTTTCACACAAACTGTGGATGAAAGAAAGGGCTGCATGACCTCTGTCCTCCTCCAGGAACATGGTGGTTCCCTCCGGCCAGTGGCTTATTTCTCCTGTAAGCTCGATCCTGTGGCTGCAGGACTTCCTTGTTGTTTTGCGAGCAATTGCTGGAGCGGAGAAGGCCCTTGCGGCTTCCAGAGATCTCGTGGGCTACTCCCCTCTGACCCTGATGGTCCCCTATGAAGTTTCCCTCATCCTGGCAGAACACAGGTCTTCACACTTTTCACTTCCTAGATTCCTCAGGTATCACACCTGCCTGCTCGAGCTGCCGAATGTCACTGTTAAAAGGTGTTCGGTCTTAAATCCTGCCACACTACTTCCTACTCCAGATGACGGAACCCCACATGACTGTGTTGCTGAACTCTCTCTGACGTGTTCACCAACCCTGACATGACTGACCAACCTTTGCAGAACCCTGACTTTGTTTTCTTCGTTGATGGGTCTGCCTCACGTGACCCTGACAGCGGACGCTGTAGAGCTGCGTATGCTGTGTGCACCTCTCATGAAACAATTGAATCGGCTCCCCTTCCGTCACATTACTCTGCACAAGCAGCTGAACTGGTGGCACTAACTCGCCTGGCAGCTGGTAAGTGTGCCACCATTTACACTGACTCTCGCTATGCGTTCAGGTGTAGTACATGATTTCGGTGCCCTCTGGTGCCACCGTGGTTTCCTGAAATCTGATGGGAAACCCATCCTTCATCATCATTTGGTCTCTGATTTATTAGAGGCTCTTCTTCTTCCAAAACAGATTGCTGTGTGCAAATGTGCAGCTCACCCCCCCCACTCCATCTCTTTGTGCTTCATCTACTTGTTCGGTCGAAGTTCCATCTTTTCTTTCTGCACTACAGACATTGGCCTCCCCGGACCTAACGGTAAACCTTGTTTGCCTTCTGCCCTTTTTCCTCATTACGCAAAGTTGACACATGGGTTAGACCATGTCTCAAAAGGTGAGTTGATTGAAGCCATTACACAGCGTTGGTTCACTAAAGGATTTACTGTTTATGCACAAACATTTTGTCAAGCATGCATGGGTTGTGCCTCCCACAATCCAGGCAGACAGGCACCGAACACCCAACACACCGCCCATCCACCTCCAACTGGTCCATTTGAACATATAATGATGGATTTTATTGAACTCTCTCCATCAGGAGGTAAAAAATATTGTCTAGTCATGGTAGACATGTGGTCTAAATGGTCGAGGCTTTCCCGGCTTCAGATTCTTCAGTCGTGGCACGAGCTCTGCTAAGTGAAATCATTCCTAGATGGGGCATACCCCAAGTCTTTCTAGTGATAATGGTGCTCATTCTGTTAATGAAGCTGTGTTACAAATCTCCCTCCATTTAGGCATTGATGTGAGAACCCTAACCCTAACCCTACTAAGCAGTTTAAACATTGTCTGAACTTAATCCGACCCTAAGTGAGTATGCTTTAAGTACAAGCCTCTTCTTTGTATTTTGACTATGTAGCCTGTGTTAAATTTATGTCAAGGATAACAGACTTCTGTTTCTCACATTCTTAAAATTTACACCTTGACAAGGTACCCACTTTCCTCCTCCTTATTTCTGATAAGCAGTAAGGGGATCTTGCAAATGTATTTCATGTGAAACAAGCTCTGCAATTTAGGGAGCTATGCAGTTGTAACTCATGTGATGTTTCCTGGTTCAGATCATATAAAAACTTGTCTCTTCTTCTCTACGGCAGAACTCTCCAAGTGAGACTTCTCTGCACGTCTGATCAACGTGTATCTTGTAAAAAAAACCTTTGTGTTAAAGTGGAAACTGTTTGCTCTCTCATTTGGATCATCACATTTACCCCTAAACTCACCAGGTGTAGTATGTGATCGGACCAGAAAGAGAAATAAAAAGAGAGAGAGACACAAGACAGTGGTGGTGCAGTGTGGTGCCTATGTTGTGGTGTGTGTAAAAAAGAAAAAAGGAAATAAAAAAAAATAAAAAAAGAATTAAGGGTAGTGATGTGGTGTTTAAAGTGGACACAAGACAATAGGGTGTTAATTAAAGAGAAGACAGAGAAAAGGGGGAGGAGCATTCTATTCTCTATTACATACCTGGGTTTTTTGAGGGTGTGGGGGCAGTATTTAAAAAGTTATCTATGTAATAATATGCATCGAAGTATTTAAGTACTCATGTATGTTCATATATATACACATACACATATACATACACATATACATACACATATACACGTATATATGTATGTGTATATATATATATATATATATATATATATATATATATATATATATATATATATATATATATATATATATATATATATATATATACATACACATACATATATACATACACATATATACACATACATATATATATACATACACACATATACACATACATAAATATACACATACATACATACACATATATATAGGGATAAGGAGACATATATGCAGTTATCTAAATTCATATACATTGTAAGCAGAGAAACACAATAATTAAATTTATACATCAATGCACACACATACACACACACGCAGTCACACACACATATAACAAAGATCAGTGTGTAAACATCTAAGAGAGTCAGAGTCAGAGTCAAGTTTATTGTCAATTCTACCACATGTGAGATACATACAGAGAATCGAAATTGCATTACCCTCAAACCCTCGGTGCTACACAATAAATACATTTTAAACACAAAGTGCAGGTTAAAAAGAGACAAGAAACAAGTTGTGACATGACAACAACAGTTTTTCGGTTTGTTTAAAGTGACATGGTGCAAAGCAAGCGGTCCAGTTCTGCCAAAATACAGATACTGAGATCAGAGTGAGTGAGGGGGGGGCAAGGCGGGAAACGGTGGAAGAGAAGGGAGAGTGTTAAGTGTCCTGACAGCCTGGTGGACGAAGCTGTCCTTCAGTCGGCTGGTTCTGGCTCGGAGGGTCCGCAGCCTCCTCCCTGAAGGCAGCAGACTGAAGAGGCTGTGTGACGGGTGGGTGGGGTCTCTCAGAATGCTGAGGGCTTTGCGAGTCAGACGGCTGCTGTAAATGTCCTGAAGTGAGGGGAGAGAGACACCAACGATCTTCTCAGCTGCTCTCACGACGCGTTAGAGAGACTTGCGGCAGGTTGCGGTGCAGGATCCGTACCACACGGTGATGCAGCTGGTCAGGATGCTCTCGATGGTGCCTCTGTAGAAGGTGTACCTGATGGGGGCCGGGGCTCTGGCTCTTCGCAGTTTGCGGAGGAAGTAGAGGCGCTGCTGTGCCTTCTTGGCGAGTGATGCGGTGTTAACAGTCCAGGAGAGGTCCTCTGAGATGTGGACACCCAGGAACTTGGTGCTGCTCACCCTCTCCACAGCAGCACCGTTGATGGTCAGAGGAGCATGCTGGGTGTGTTGTCTCCTGAAGTCAGCAACAATCTCTTTGGTCTTCTCCACGTTCAGGGAGAGATTGTTGTCGCTGCACCACTCAGCCAGGCGGCTCACTTCGCTCCTGTAGTTTGACTCATCGTTGTTGTTGATGAGACCCACCACATTCGTGTCGTCCGCAAACTTTACGAAGAGGTTGGAGCTGTGAATCGGTGTGCAGTCGTGGGTCAGCAGGGTGAAGAGGAGGGGGCTCAGCACACATCCCTGGGGGGCCCCTGTGCTCAGTGTGATGGTGCTGGATGTGTTGCTGCCGACCCGTACTGCCTGTGGTCTCCCAGTCAGGAAGTCCAACAGCCAGTTGCACAGCGAGGTGCTGATCCCCAGCTGGTCCAGTTTGTGAACGAGCTGCTGGGGGATGATGGTGTTGAATGCTGAACTGAAGTCGATGAAAAGCATTCTTACATAAGCGTTTCTGTTGTCCATATGTGTGAGGGCTGTGTGGAGGGCAGTGGAGATGGCGTCGTCAGTGGACCGGTTGGAGCGATATGCGAACTGGTAGGGGTCCAGAGAGGGGGGGAGAGCAGCCTTGATGTGATGCATGACTAGCCGTTCAAAGCATCTTGTTGTGCATGTATGTAAGATACATGTGCACGAGTAGGTAGTTATTCATACATATAAGTATACACTGATACAATCATGTGCACCTGTGCTTTTTAGTTTCATGTGCATATACATATATCCTGTATCTGTCCATATATAAATACATATACCCATACATCAATAAATACACATATAGAAATGCATCTACATATACACAGTAACATATAAACACCTAGTGCATACTTATATATATCTATATATATGCATACATACAAACACACATACATACCCACATATACACATCCGCACATGTGTACACACACACACACACACACACACACACACACACACACACACACACACACACACACACACACACAACATAGAAACCCACATATATACGCAAATGCCTACATACACATACTTATTTGTGCATATAAAATACATACATGTACAAAAATATAATAATAATAATAACAAAAATAACAACGACAACAACAAATCATTTACATATCTCCTTCCTTTGAATAGTTATTTTTAACTTTACTAAAGTAATTATTCTTACAAATCCCTTGTTGGTTCCCATCGTCACCGGTCATCGTCCCCATGCTCTCCCGTCCCTAGGCCAACCCAGGCCCCCCCAAGAAGCGGCCGCAGCCGCAGCCGCAGCCGACCCAACCAGCAGAGCAGGGCAGAGGAGAAGGCGGCCACCGGCCCCACCTCCCCTTCCAAGTCAAACCACCACCGCAAGGAGCCTGAAAAGCCCAGGAAGACATGGGTGTGGAATGCCCCCGGGTCCCCAGGCAACCCAACGTGACGTGCCCCCGCCAAGCAAGAATGGTGCCATAATGGTCCGCCAGTGTCGGCGCAATGCTACACGTCCAGGCCGCCAAAGCAGTGACACCAGACTCCCAAGGCCGAGCAGCACTGGGCCGGCAGAGGGGGATGGGGCTAGGCGGTGAGACGGGAGAGAAGGCGGATAGAGGAAACATGGGCAGAGCAACCAGCCCCGGGGGACCGAGACAGCCACCACCCGCAGTCGCCAACATACAGAGCCAAGGCGGAGGAACAGGAACAGTGGGAGAACACAGCCGACGCCCAGAGGCCGCGCCAGGCCAGGGAAAAGGAGCCCGCCAACACATCCCGGCACACCCGGACGGCGATCTGCCACCAGATCTTCTTCTGCCACCACACCATTTCCAACCAGGATCCAACAGCATATTAATCAGGTTTGTAAAACCGCATTTTTCCACCTCCATAATATCGCAAAGATTAGGAGCATCCTCTCGCAGAGTGATGCCGAAAAACTAATTCATGCGTGAATGACCTAGCACCGCGATATTTGCAAGACCTGATAGTACCGTACGTTCCTAATAGAGCTCTCTGTTCTTAGGGTGCAGGTTTACTCGTAGTTCCTAGAAGATCCAAATGTAGATTTGGAGGACGGGCTTTCTGTTATCAGGCACCATCACTCTGGAACCAACTTCCAGTTTGGGTGAAGGAGGCTGATACCACCTCCACCTTTGAAACTAAACTTAAAACATTTCTGTTTAATAAAGCATATAGTTAGTGTATATTTAGTACCTTAATGTGTCAGGGCCAGTAGTCAAAGCTGCAGCCACAGGACCAGATTAGAGCAGCTCATCTTAAACAGCTTCGGTGTAGATATGCTGCTATAGGCCTCTGCTGCAGGGGGGCACCAACATGATCCACTGAGTGGTGCCCTTCACCTCCTCTGTTTCTCTTTGTCTTCTCTGTCTCTTCTTCACCTCAACCCTCATTTATTAACAGTATCCCATAAGCATAATTGTTGTCCATTGTTCTTGTAGTTTGTTGTGCTTGTCTGGCCCTTCTTTTCCTCTTCTTTGCATGTCCTGTGGACCAGAGCCTCAGGAGCTGCTTGCTGACCTGCAGTTCCACCTCTGACCATCCCAGTATTTGCCTTCACCTGTCTGTATGGATGTCTGTTGGATACTTGCTGACATCCCGACCTGCAGTCCTCATCACCTTGGATCACCATCTATCCATATATCACCCATATACTCAGAAGTCTTATTGGACTACTGATGATAGTTACTATTGTATCCTGTCTCGTTCCTTTGACGGTGTCTCTATGTCTCTATTCTTTCTTTACTTTTTGCTCTACCTGGCTGGTCTTCAGCAGGAGGGTCTCCCCTTATGATCCCTCCCTCCCTACTACTGTAGGAGGAGGGCGCTCTAGGCTGGGTGGGTAACGCATTGCGTCACTTCCTGTTTGTTGTTCGCGGTCTGTGTCTGTCTGCACGGCGTTACGGGCTCTGATTCTTCGAATCCTTATACTCTGATTTTAGTTTGTTTTGATAATAAAACACTACATCTTGTAAACTTCTCTTTGAATCGAGCACTTGTACCTTTTCTCTTATTTAACTTTCATTTCCACCAGTCACCGGTACATGTACCGTCTCCTGTCCTCTCAGCATGGCCTCCTCTCCCACCGTTTCTCCTTCTTACTGCTCAGTGTGTGAAATGTTTAGTTATTCCTCTGCCTCCTTTAGTGAAGACGGTAAGTGTATAAAATGTAGTTTGTTTGTAGCTTTGGAGGCGAGGCTCAGTGAGTTAGAGGTCCGGTTCCGCCAAATAGACCATAGTCCGGTTGACTTGGTAGCTCGTCAGGCTGAAGTAGCGGCGGACCGGCCAGGTGTAGCTGCTGGTAGCCGCCCCCCTGCAGCCCCCGAGCAACCGGGCAGTCAGGGCGGCTGGGTGACGGTTCGGAGGAAGCGTAGTCCCAAAAGGCGCACGGAACACCACCATTCGCTTCACGTGTCTAACCGTTTTTCCCCACTCAGCGACACACCCGCTGAGAAACCGACCTTGGTGATTGGCGACTCTATTTTGAGGCATGTGAGGCCGACTCCAGCGACCATAGTTAGGTGCATCCCGGGGGCCAGAGCGGGCGACGTCGAAGCAAATTTGAAGCTGCTGGCAAAGGGTAATCGTAAATACAGTAAAGTTATCATCCATGTCGGCACTAATGACACCCGGCTACGCCAGTCGGAGGTCACTAAAATCAATATTGTCTCGGTGTGTAACTACGCCAAAACCATGTCGGACTCCGTAGTTTTCTCTGGTCCCCTCCCCAATCTGACCGGTGATGACATGTTTAGCCGCATGTTGTCGCTCCGTCGCTGGTTGTCTCGGTGGTGTTCAGAAAACAACGTGGCCTTTATTGACAATTGGAAGACGTTTTGGGGAA
The DNA here is from genome assembly GCA_014839995.1 of Xenentodon cancila. NCBI lineage: Eukaryota > Metazoa > Chordata > Actinopteri > Beloniformes > Belonidae > Xenentodon > Xenentodon cancila. The sequence goes on from CM026207.1 coordinate 27,616,189, forward strand.
AGCCTGGTCTGCTTAGAAGAGACGGCATTCATCCCACCCGGGATGGTGCAGCTCTTATCTCTAGAAATCTGGCTGATATTATTAGATCCTCCCCCTGACAATCCAGGGTCCAGGCCGGGGTGCAGAGCTGCAGTCTTACACGCTTCTCTGCTGCTTCTCGAGGACTATCGCCTGCCAATAAAAAGGTAGAAGTAAATGATGTAATTGGAGATTCTAACGAGGTGCCAAGTAAAATAGATTTAGTATCGATTCCCCGTCCTCCAAATCTTCACCAAGCGCGACGTAATAGAGGCGTTAACCAAAATAACCTCGTAAAAATAAAAACAAATACGCATTTAGTGCGAACTAAAGACCAAACAATTAGATGCGGATTACTAAATATACGATCTTTAAGCTCCAAGTCTCTATTAGTAAACGATCTAATTACTGAGACCCGGAGTGACATTTTCTGCCTAACAGAAGCGTGGCTCCAAGAGGAAGAGTTTGTTAGTTTAAATGAATCGACGCCGTCCGGTTACTTCATTTATCATATTCCTCGAATCACAGGTCGAGGTGGAGGAGTAGCGGCGATCTACGACTCCAGTCTTACAATAAAATCCAAACCTAAATGCGATTATAATACATTTGAAAGCCTCACGCTTAGCTTAAAACTGCCGAGCTGGAAATCAGAGAAGCCAGTCTTGTTGGTGGTAGTTTACCGGCCTCCTGCTGGAGCTTATCTGGAGTTTCTGTCTGAGTTCTCAGATTTCTTATCTAGTTTATTGATCAGTACAGATAAAGTCATCATAGTGGGCGACTTTAACATTCATATGGATGTTGACAACGACAGTCTTAAGTTGGCTTTTGATTCTCTTCTAGAATCGATGGGGATTTTACAAAAAGTTAACGAACCGACGCATTGTCTTAATCATACTCTTGATCTGGTCCTCGTCTACGGTGTAGAACTTGATAATCTGTTAGTGTCACATGTAAACTCCCTCCTATCCGACCACTATTTAATAACGTTTGAATTCAACATTGTCAACGTTACGCATAATAGGAGGAATTACTTTAGCAGGTGTCTATCAGATAAAGCTATCACTAAATTTAGGGAGGCCATTGCTCTTCATCTTCTTACAGTGGAACATAGTGAAGCAGTTGAGGGCTGTGACCTCGGTTCTACCTCTGCAGACGTTGATTTCCTTGTTGGTAGCACTGCAGATGTGTTGCACACAGCTTTAGATGTAGTTGCTCCTTTGAGGAAGAGGGTCTCTAACCATAGGAGCTTAACTCCCTGGTTTAACTCACATATTCGTATGTTAAAACAAAAAGTGCGTAAAATGGAAAGAAAGTGGTACTCTAGTAGGTCTGTAGATATTTATTATGCATGGAAAGATAGTCTAATAGTGTATAAAAAAGCGCTTCGAAAAGCTAGAACAGCCTATTATTCAGTGTTAATAGAGGATAATAAAAATAACCCACGTTTTCTGTTCAGCACTGTAGCCAGGCTGAAAAAGAGCCACAACTCTGTTGAGCCGTGCATCCCTGCAGCTCTCAGTAGTGAAGACTTTATGAGCTTCTTTAGCAATAAAATTGTCAGAATTAGAGAGGAAATCGGCCAGGCCCTCCCGGCAGTGGCTGTGGGAATTTCTTCAACCTCGGCGACTCCCTTATGCTCCGACCTGACTCTAGACTGTTTTGTTCCTGTTGACCTCTCTGAGCTGACCTCAGTCGTCAATGGATCTAAATCATCCACGTGTCTGTTAGACCCAATCCCTACTCGACTACTCAAAAATGTTTTCTCTCTTATTGGACCGACAATACTGAAACAGATCAACTTGTCCCTAGTCTTAGGATATGTACCACAGGCTTTTAAAGTCGCAGTAATCAAACCATTACTTAAAAAACCCTCTCTTGACCCAGACATTTTAGCTAACTATAGACCAATTTCCAACCTTCCATTTATCTCTAAAATTCTGGAAAGGGTAGTTGCAAGCCAGCTGTGTGAGCATTTGTATAGAAATGATCTATTTGAAATTTTTCAGTCAGGGTTCAGAATGCATCATAGCACAGAAACAGCACTGGTTCAAGTCTCGAATGACCTTCTTATGGCCTCAGATAATGGGTTAGTGTCCATACTGGTTCTGCTGGACCTCAGCGCTGCTTTTGGTACTATAGATCACAGCATTTTACTGCAGAGGCTAGAGTATGTTGTTGGGATTAAAGGGACAGCTCTAGGTTGGTTTAAATCATATCTGTCTGATAGATTCCAGTTTGTTCATGTTCATGAGGTTTCTTCCGTACAGATGAGAGTCTGCTATGGTGTCCCGCAGGGTTCAGTGCTAGGGCCAATCCTGTTCAGTTTATACATGCAGCCCTTGGGAAGTATTATCCGGAACCAAGGCATTCATTTTCATTGTTCTGCTGATGATACGCAGCTGTATTTGTCTATGAAGCCAGATGAAACAGAACCATTAGACAAACTTCAGATGTGTCTTAAGGACATCAAGGACTGGATGTCCAGAAATGTTTTTGCTACTAAATTCTAATAAAACAGAAGTTGTTGTTTGTGGTCCCAAACAGCTTAGGAAGGGATTAGATGGTCTTGCGATGGCCTCCAGTAAAACTGTGCGAAACCTTGGCGTTATATTCGATCAGGATTTGTCATTTAAACAGCATATTAATCAGGTTTGTAAAACTGTGTTTTTTCACCTCCGTAATATCGCAAAGATTAGGAGCATCCTCTCGCAGAGTGATGCCGAAAACCTAATTCATGCGTTCGTATCTTCTAGACTAGATTACTGTAACGTGTTGTTGGCTGGATGTCCAAGTAATTCTCTTAACAGCCTCCAGCTGATCCAAAATGCAGCAGCGCGAGTGCTGACAGGAATCAACAAGAGAGACCACGTCTCTCCAGTTTTAGCTTCCCTCCATTGGCTCCCTGTAAAATTTAGAATCCAATTCAAAATTTTATTACTGGCATATAAAGTCCAAAATGGCCTAGCGCCGCTATATTTGCAAGACCTGATAGTACCGTACGTTCCTAATAGAGCTCTCCGTTCTCAGGGTGCAGGTTTACTCGTAGTTCCTAGAGTATCCAAATGTAGATTTGGAGGACGGGCTTTCTGTTATCAGGCACCATCACTATGGAACCAACTTCCAGTTTGGGTTAAGGAGGCTGATACCACCTCCACCTTTAAAACTAAACTTAAAACATTTCTGTTTAATAAAGCATATAGTTAGTGTATATTTAGTACCTTAATGTGTCAGGGCCAGTAGTCAAAGCTGCAGCTACAGGACCAGATTAGAGCAGCTCATTTTAAACATAGCTTCGGTGTAGATATGCTGTTATAGGCCTATGCTGCAGGGGGGCACCAACATGATCCACTGAGTGGTGCCTTTCACCTTCTCTGTTTCTCTTTGCCTTCTCTGTCTCTTCTTCACCTAAACCCTCATTTATTAACAATATCCCATAAACTTAATTGTGGTCCATTGTTCTGGTAGTTTTTTATGCTTTTCTGGCCCTTCTTTTCCTCTTCTTTGCATGTCCTGCGGACCAGAGCCTCAGGAGCTGCTTGTTGACCTGCAGTTCCACCTCTGACCATCCCAGTGTCTGTCTTCACCTGTCTGTATGGATGTCTGCTGGATACTTGCTGACATCCCGACCTGCAGTCCTCATCCCCTTGGATCACCGTCTATCCATATATCACCCATATTCACAGAAGTCTAATTGGACTACCAAGGACAGTTACTAATGTATCCTATCTTGTACCTTTGACGGTGTCTCTTTGTCTCTATTCTTTCTTATTTCTTGCTCTACCCGGCTGGCCTTCGGCAGGAGGGTCCCCCCTCATGAGCCAGGTCCTGCTCAAGGTTTCTTCCCTCTTAAAGGGGAGTTTTTCCTTGCCACTGTTTGGCTTAAGGTTTTTCTTCCACTAGGGGAGATTTTACCTGCCGCTGTTTATGTAGTAATTGCTCGGGGGTCATGTTCTGGGTCTCTGAAAGCGCCTAGAGACAACTTGTGTTGTAATCGACGCTATATAAATAAAATTGAATTGAAATTGAATTGAAATATTCATTAGTTCTAAATATGGTCATGAGGGATATGGAGCTGGGTTGGTCTCCCTGTTTCTATTCCAGCCTGTGTCTCTGTTATAAAAATGATTATTCTGCCAGGATCAGGTTTTTCAGCTCTATGATTCCTGTGTGGTTGTCTTGTCTTGTTTTTCCCGTGATCCCTGCTGGTCCGTATTGTTTTTCTTTTGACTGTTTCCTGCCATGATAACTATTTTGTTCATGTAATCTTTCCTGTCCACTTTTGTTTTTTTGTAGTTTCTTAATCCTGTTCAGCCTCACTTTTTACTGTGAATACCATCACATTTTTTTTTCTGCTGCTGCCTCCATCTCCTGCACCTGTGTCCTACCTCAGCTAGTCATGACAGGAGGGACTAACCGGCATGGACACAGCGGGACAACATATTAGTCTGGGAATTTGGTATTTGGGAGGCAGCACAAACAATGACGTGTTGCCCGGAGGAGGAGTCTCCATCGTGGGAACTCGCCTGGGATTTGGTGGTCCAAAGAGTGTCCAGGCCCAGTACAGAGAATGACAGAGGCGTTGTAAGACCCAAAAAAACCCTCCTGTCCCCGTTCCCAAGGTGGTCTTTGATGCATCGCACCATGTCCATGTTTCTAAGTTGGTCCCTGACTGACCCCACAATGTTTCTGCCTCCTTGCTTGCACAAAGGACTCTGCCTGAGCCAATCCGGCGCCAATCATGTCTCTGTTTATTCTAGTGCTGCAGCATTTTCAGTCTGAATAGAATCATGTTCTTGTTTTGGGTGGGGTTGGCATCTGGAACCTGAAACCCTCCAGTTCGTGACTGGAGCGACAGTGGAGAACAAAGAATTTATGACATAATTTTCACTGGTTTACTACTTATTTGTATTTAAAAAAAAAGCATCCAATAAAAAGTCCAAGAAGGTACTTTGTACCTCAGACTGTTTCCAGTTTTTTAGTGTCTCATATATTTGAAAATAATGAGTGTATTTAAAACTTAAGAAATTAAATCTTCATACTGTTCAGTGGAATGACCCTGTATTTTGGGAGCCCCTAGTGGTGATGGGGGTCTATTACATCTGATCAGTCTGATGAAACATCTCTGAGTACCAAACACATCAAGACCAGCTCAGGGTCACCATGAAGACTTCTTCTTAGAGGTTCAGGAATCTCTGATCCATCTTTTTCAGGACTGGAAACCAGGTTCTTCCTGTGTTTGAAAGCCTGAAAACTGATCTGTCCTTTAAATCATCTCAGTGACCTACTGAAACTCCTGAAAGAACGAAAAATGATTCGGTTCCTGCTGAAAGCAGATGAAGCTGCAGTTTGTTAACCAGGAGGAAGAGGAAGTGAGAGAAGAGAAACTCCAGACCAAAGAGGAGACGGAGAGATTCAGGGAGGAGCTGAGCTGTTACTGAACTATAGAAGAGACACAAACTTCCACGCTGCTTTTAACTTGTGCTAACTGACCAAAGAAATACTCCTGTAGGAGTAGGAATGTCTTGCTCTGCGATTTGCTGCAACAGGTGGGTGTGGTTTAAGTGTGTGTCACTGGGATTGATTGGATCTAATTGGGAAAAGGGTGTTTAAATGGTGTTGGGTTGGTTTTGTTTGGGGGGACAGAGAAGGGAGGTGGGTGTCAATATTTTCGTTTAACTGAAAGAGTAAACACAAGATCAAATACAACCAAATGTAAATCCAATTACAAATCAATTCCATTCAGAAACTATGCAAGAGGAAGTGTATTTCAAGAAAAGGGTAACAACAAGAACTGAAGCAAAGACTTAAGGAGCACAAGGTGTGTCACACAGATCCCTACCTTCCCTTCATTTAGCTGTTTTTGAGCCAAATGGGACCCTTTCACCTCCCATCAGGTTAAATATTTGTAAAGAAAAACGTACATTTCCATCATCTGTGGATTCATGATGAACAGTTGTTCCCTCTCCAACATGAGTTTAGTTCCTGATCCATCTTTGTATTGTCCCAGGTTTGTGAAACACTCAGATCCAAAGAGGTGTAAACACACCAGCAGGTTTTTAACCACCGTAACCGGGACTTTTCCTCCTGAAATGAAGTTAATCCACTGGACTCTTTACACGTCTGTCGGTGGCAGGAAATCCAATGTTTTGTGTTGTCTGTTCAACCAACAACCTTCTAGTTTTGGACATGAAGAGTCTGTTCTCTGCTGCTCGTGAAGACAATGACATGGTGAGACTTCAGCATCATTCGTCTCTGTGCAGCCAGAACACGGAGGTCCAAATAAGGAGTTACAAATAATGCCAATACAAAATATTATTCTGGATAGACGGGTTCAACGAGACCAAAACTCACAACATCTTGGTGCTGGATGAAATCTGTCCTCGATTATGACAGAAAAGATGGCAGCTGATCTGGAACCACAGAACTTCTTGGATTAACGAGTCCAGATTGCAAAAGGGGAAACTGCTGTGAGCAAACACATCAGAGGTGATGTTGGTGCAACCAACTGCTGCAGATGTACAACTCAGTTACTACAGCTGAACCACATTGCTTGAATGTGGTTCACTTACCACTTGAATATGAAGAATAATAACTCAACAACACAATCAGTCTCCAGATAGTTGTTACCAGTGGTCTTCACCCCGGTCCTCAGGGTCCACAGTCCTGCATGTTTAAGATGTGTCCTTGCACTGACACAGATGATTCAAATTACTGGTTGTCAGCAGCTCGTCATCAAGGTCGACACAAGTCTGTTAATGACAGTTATTTGTATCAGGGTGTGTTGAAGCAGGAAAACATCTAGGACCTGCAGAACACCAGACCTCGGGGACTGGAATTCAAGACCCCTGATCTAAAACAGTGGTTCTCCATCCTGGTCCTGGAGTAGCCCTGCTCTCCATGTTGTAGATGTTACCTTGCTCCAACAGACCTGGTCTGTACAATTTATAATAATGACACAGCTACTTGTATCACGGTGTGCTGAAGCAGGAAAACATCTAAAACATGTCGGATAAGTGCTCTGGAGGACCAGGGTTGGTGACCTCTAATCTAAAACATGCAGAGCAGGGGTACTCAAGGTCCAGGATTGAGAACTGCTGTGCTAGAGAGCTGCAGTCCTGCATGTTTTAGATCAGCAGTCACCAGCCCTGATCTAAAACAAGCAGGACACCGGCCCTCGAGGACCAGGATTGGTGTCTCCTGATCTAAAACAAGCAGGACACCGGCCCTCGAGGACCAGGATTGGTGTCTCCTGATCTAAAACAAGCAGGACACTGGCCCTCGAGGACCAGGGTTGGTGTCTCCTGATCTAAAACAAGCAGGACACCGGCCCTCAAGGACCAGGGTTGGTGTCTCCTGCTCTACAATGAGTCTTTGAAGATACATCAATCATGAATATAGCAACAGTTAAATTCCCTTCAGTGGATCATAATCTGGATCAGAACCAACAGTTTGGAGACTCAGTCTCACAATGGTCAGTGTTGATTCAATGAATGTTCACAAATGTTCAACGTTCTCCACTGAAACGACATGTGGATGCAGATCTCCTCTGTTGCAGTGACACTGAACCCACAAACTCTGAAAAACACAAGCTGACACTCTGACAAGCTGCTGGAAACCTGTTTCCAACTGTGGAGCTCAGCTTTTTCCCTCCACTAGAGGGTGACATCATCAAGTTGGCGGAGCACTACTGCTGCACTGTGATCAATCATTGTGTGAATAATAACTGCTGCTGTGAAGAGAACAGTTCTCAGACTGAATGTTGAACATCAGCTAGTTTCTCCTGCTGCTTCAAACCTTCTTGTACAGATGGAACATTGGCTGTGGATTATTCTTGCTGCTCTTTTCTTTGGTAAGATACAAACATCCACATACTGATGGTTCTCCTGTAATCAATCATCTGTATTGATTCATCTCTTCCTCTGTATGTTCTGATCTTCCTCAGAGTGTAAAGGAGAAGACAAAGTGGTCCAGCCAGCAGGAGATGTTACTGCTGCTGAAGGATCCACAGTTACACTCAACTGTAGTTTTGAAGCCAGTTCTTTCACAAATGACTATTTATTCTGGTACAAACAAGTAGAAAATTATTCTCCAATATACATTTTACACCGTGATAATTATGGAACAGCAGAAAACTCTCCAGAGTTCAGTAAAGTCAGATTTGATGCTGAACTGAACACAGAGAAGAAGGAAGTCCACCTGCAGGTCTCCTCTGCTGCAGTGTCAGACTCTGCTGTGTACTACTGTGCTCTGCAGCCCACAGTGACAGGAAACAGCAAAACTGTGTAGAAAAACCTGCAGAGCAAAGACAACACAAGACTCCACAACATCCACTAGAGGACCTCACACACTGTTAAAGCTCTGATTGTTGACTCTTTGAAAAAATATTAAAAAACATTAACTTGAGAGAACCTATTCACTGAGTTGTGTTGGAGCCATAGCACCGTAGTTTGCCTTTTCAAAGGTTGCAAAGCAAAAGACAACAAGTGTATTCACATTTCACATTTTGTAGAACAATGTTTATCAAGGAATAGCTGTGTATTCTTTGTGTCTTCAGACTGATGGATCTTTCTGTACCATGCATGTTTAAATCCTCCACAACGAACTTCTACCTCAGTTGAAGCTGCTTAGAAGAACTTTACAGACAAAGACAGCCGTACCAACTTCAGTGGTTTGTCAGTGGATTGATAATGTATTCATAATTTTTAACTGCAATCTACATTTTTACATTTCTAAAGGAATAATATTTGATTTTAATTGCATTTATGTGAGTCAGTCTTGTCTTTTTTAAGCTCAGAGATTCATTCAGGACACAGTAAATAAATAGTGTCGTAAAAACTGGAAGTAGAGGGAAAAGATGATCCTGTTGTCAATGTATCCATTAATATCTGCTTATTAATTAGAATATATTCTTCATCTACTGAATGTGTTTGTATGTGTGTTTGCTGTTGGTTTTCTTTTCAGTGACTGAATCACTGAAGACCTGCATATAGTTGGACTCAGAGAGATTTTGACTTTTACAGGCAAAATAAAAGAATTGTGATTATGATCAAACTTTAAACTTGAGAAACTGGACACAGGAACCCAGATTATATAAAACCATGTTTTTGCTGTGTTTTGTTATTGCTGTTAAACAATTGAATACATCCCATCTGTGTAAGTGTGAGTGTGTGTTTTATTATGGTTACTCATCCTCCGGGCTCCTGCTGCTCCCAGACCTCTGATTTTTTTCCTACAATGTAGTTTACTTTAACAGTAAGTAAATGTTTGTGACGACCCCCTAGTCCAGACTTTTTAACTACATAAGTGAAAGGTTACATTTGCTGGTCTGGTATTAATGCGAGACACCCAGAGTGGAAAACAGCCGCTACCCTACTACAGCACGACACTGGACAAACTCGAGGCAGGATTGTTGTCCTGTTACCAGGAGCTGGTCATAGCTCCGTTTGCTTTCCAGAAAGCATCTTCAACTACCATGGGACATCCTGTAAGATATGTATATTAATAAATGTAGCTGAAGAAAAGAAAAGGAAGAACACTACTCGCTCCAGAACAAGAAGTGTCCACTCAGATCGGCGTTAAATGCTGTGCTGTCATCCCCATGCATACAGGTGAAGGAGGGAATCTGACAGAAATCCTAAAACAGTTAAAGGCAGATTCCAGTTCATTCATGTGCAGAACTCCAACTGGAACACAAGACCTGAAGCGCTGGAAAGAAATTTGGAACTGGCTTATAGTTAGTAGTACTGGTAACCGTGTGCTGCGTCTTCCCTCCTATCAAGCTACTGATAAGTTGAGCCACAAAAGCAACAGGACAATTCCTGGTACAAATCCAGCATTCAGTGGTCTTGACTGAATGGTTGAAGCCAACGCATTCCATTATTGATTCTGATGATTGGGCCTATGATTTAATGGACCACCATGAATGCCATGCTGCAGCATGACAGCCATGGTGGTCCATTAATCATAGACATGGTAGATATAGCTGAATTAACAAGTGATAATGCTGGGAGGAATAAGTGGAATAAGCACAACTGACCAGGTGGGGCCAATAGTAGGATGATAAGATGTGTTTTGGAGTTTGGGAAGAGTGTGTAACTTCAAGGAACATAAAAGGAGTTGCTGAGAGACTGAGGTTGGGCCTGATTGTCTGACTCACATAACAAAAGACTAACGTGGAATCAATATAAGTTTAAACTTTTATTAATAAAAGATTAAGGTAAGTTGTTCATATTATGATAACGTCCACACACACAAAGTAATCACAGTGATCAAAGAAAGTAGCTGGTGTCTAAATGAGCTAATATCCCCGCCCATAAACATGTGACCGCTATCCCCATAATCAATATGACCATGCCAATTATATCATAACCAAAACACAAAAAACTCCTGACAATATCCATTAATCCTCTATAATAGCAATAACACATCCTCATCCATTCATGGCTCCAACAGAGGGCCTGAACAACTTGGGGCTCTAAGTATGGATGTGTGGAACAGGCATGCGGTTGTACATGAGGAGGAGGTATTCAGTATTCAGACTCCAATATAGTCAAAACTTGTACTGAAGATAAATTGTAAGATTCCAATACATAGCAAAAACCACACCCACGAAGTTGATGCTCGGCTCTGTAACTTCAGTTGTTTCTGCAGAACGGTTCGTGTTTACTCCTGTGTTACAGAAGAAAAACTCACTGGACTCAATCTTGAAGAGTCCTGTGTTTTGCTTAACTCAGTGCTACTTAAGTTTGAAATATGAATATTTAGAAATATTGCTGTTAGAAAAAGGACTGGGAATCAAACTATGGTGTAGGGCTGCTGAGAGACACCTGACGTCAGCAACCACTCTTCCAGAACTTTGTCTTCTGACTGGCCCGGATAATCCACACCGTGTATACTAAACAAGGCTGGCCCTAGTACTGAACCCTGTGGGACACCGTAGTAGACCCTAGTCTGTGCACAAGAAACCTGACTCACATGAATGAACTGGAATCTGTCAGATAGATATGATTCAACACAACCAAGATGTTGTGGAAAAAACTTATTAACATCTCTGTTTAATATGATTAAGCACTGGATGACTATCTGGAATAAGACAGAGTTCATTAGATTATCATGAATAAAGATGTGAGAGAAGATCCAAAGTTTAGTAGATTTAATTTCAGCAGATGCATGTAGGTGCAGTCAAACACAAATCAGGGATCTCGATGCAGGAATGACAAAGATTTTCATGTTGACCAGTAATTTGAATCTCACAGAATGATGAAGACTAAACTATAACAAGTCAACCATGTGTGTGCTTCAGCAGACCAGAGAAATCAGGACCAGCAACAAATACTCTGCACTAACTGGACCATCAGAAGGCCACAGAATATTTAAAAGCCCTTTTACAAGAATTTATGGTGTCAAAATGTGATTGGTTGTTGCCCAGAACCCACCAAACTCCATCATAAAACTGCAGAGTTTTTGTTCAGTTGCACTTGAGTTTGTTCCCTATCATGAGATTTAAGAGTTGAGTTTTCTGTTTTTCAGGATGGAGAAGTTGAGATCTTCAATCCCAGTTTTGATTTGAGATTAACTGAATAAGTTTGGATGCTGCTGCTCTGAGGATGAAAAAATACATGGAAGTCAGAGAGCAAAGAAGCATTTTCAGTGTATTTAGATGGAATTTTCCTTCATCTTGTGGCTGAACTTTTTATCCAATCTCATTCTGATATTTTAAAGTATTTTTGCTCATCATAGCCTTTGTTTTTTTACTGTGTAGTATTGAAGTAGTGGCCTTCTTGAATTAATTTACAACTTTCTCAGATAGACATCTGCTAAAATAACAACATTTTTATGCGCTATGATGTCGACAATGTTAAATTCAAACGTTATCAAATGGTGGTCGGACAGTAGGAACGTTACAGGTGACGCGAACAAATGATCAGTTTCTACACTGCAGCGAGGATGAGATCACAGGTGAGATTGAAGCTGTGCACTGTTTTTTTCTACTTGTTACGAGATGCCCATCGATTCTAGAAGAGGATTAAAAACTAACTTAACATAATTCCTCCTATTATGCGAAACGTTGACAACGTTGAATTCAAACGTTATTAAATAGTGATCGGATAGGAGGGAGTTTACATGCGACACTAACAGATTATCAAGTTCTACACCGTAGACAAGGACCAGATCAAGAGTATGATTAAGACAATGCGTCGGTTTGTTAACTTTTTGTAAAATCCTTATCGATTCTAGAAGAGAATCAAAAGCCAACTTAAGACTATCGTTGTCAACATCCATATGAATGTTAAAGTCGCCCACTATGATGATTTTGTCTGCACTGATCAATAAACCACATAGGAAATCTGAAAACTCAGACAGAAAGACCAGATAAACACCAGCAGGGACCGGTACACTACCACTAACAAAACTGGCTTCTCTGATTTCCAGCTCAGCAGTTTTAAACTAAGCGTGAGGCTTTCAAACATATTATAATCGCATTTAGGTTTGGATTTTATTGTAAGACTGGAGTCGTAGATCGCTGCTACTCCTCCATCTCGACCTGTGATAATTAAAGTAACCAGACGGCATCGATTCATTTAAACTAACAAACTCTTCCTCTTGGAGTCACGATTCTGTTAAGCAGAAAATGTCAAGAAGAATTCATGAAGATAGTAGAAGAAGAACTCATGAAGATTGTAGAAGAAGAATTCATGAAGACTGTAGAAGAATTCATGAAGATTGTAGAAGTAGAATTCATGAAGAGTGTAGAAGAAGAATTCATGAAGACTGTAGAAGTAGAATTCATGAAGACTGTAGAAGAAGAATTCATGAAGGTTGTAGAAGTACAATTCATGAAGACCAAAGGATGAAAGAAATGAGGACGACAACGGTGATGATGATGATGATGATGATGATGATGATGAGGATGATGATGGTTATGATTATGATTATGATTATGATTATGATTATGATTATGATCCTGATCTTGATCCTGATCCTGATCCACTGGCAGTCATACATGACCCTCCTATAACACTGCCTCCACTTTGTTTCACACATGATGAGGGGTTTGCTTTACAACATGAGCTGCTCATTTTACTGATTTCCAATAAAATCGTGGCTACTGCTACATTTAACAATAATTAATAAGACAACACCACATTACTCTCTTGAGAAATACAGTTATCTATCTAGATACTTGTGTTTCATTATCAACGTGTGAAAATATGCACACCAGGGAAGTGTGCACATGTGTCTATGAAAATGGTGGAAATATAATCATGTCAGCAGATGTAGATGCATCAGTCAAGGTACCAATGTGTAGCTGTCTGTGTGCAATAACAATCTGTACATATGCATGCGTTTGTACACTTGAGGGTGGATGTTTGTTCTCAAATACAAGTAATAACAAAGTCTGAATCTCCCTAATGGATGTTGAAGTACAGCAGCGAGCTCTAGTGGACAGATACAGTTGCTCATTGTGGACTCGTACCAATGAAGCTTTCTTAATGATTGCAAGGAGTTGTCACGGAGGAATCACACTGCACATATGTGGACATGGTCTGACGTACCAGGAGAATATATCTAAATGATCTGACTTCCTGTCAATATCTGACATGTCTCCTTTAACAACAAGGTGGCGCTATGAGCATGATCAAATATAAGAATAGAGATCTCTTCAGAGGGAATGACGGTTCCTGGTTCGATTCCCAGGCTCGGCGGGAGTCTTTCTGTGTGGAGTTTACATGTTCTCCGCGTGCTTGCGTGGGTTCCCTCCGGGTACTCCGGTTTCCTCACGCAGTCCAAAAACATGCCAGCTAGTTTGACTGATCATTTTACATTGCTTGTAGGTGTGAGTGTGAGCGTGCATGATTGTCTGTCTATATATCTGGCTCTTTGATAGACCAGTAACCTGACCAGGGTGTTCCCCTGCCTATCACCTGTAATGAGCTGAGATAAAACAGGTATAGAAAATGGATGGATGGATGGATGGATGGATGGATGGATGGATGGATGGATGGATGGATAGTTGGATGGATCAGTTTTTTTTTCAACTCTTCATTTTGTCTGACTTGTATTATTGTCTTAGCCGAGGTGAGATTTGGATCTAATCGTGGTTTGTCTGACACTTTTGTGTCTCTGTGTCTCTGTTACGATCTGTAGTAAAACACCATGCTGGCAGACTTCAGTGTGATGGACTGGCGACCTGTCCAGGGTGTTCCCCTGCCTAATTTGATCAAATATTTATATTACATAGAGTAATATTGCACTTTTGTAGTTACTGCACTGTTATTAGGAATTAAGAATTATTTCACTGATTGACAGAGCAGCATGAACAGTAACAGAAACAACATGAAGTCAAATTGGTCCGTTAGTTCATAGAGTCTATTGGTCTGTGAGGTGCAATGAGGGGGTATGAGTGTGAGTGCAGGGTTCTTTGGTTCCTGTATGTGTGTGAAACCACCAGGGGGCAGGGGGGTGGGAGGTGTAAGTCTGTGGGTGAGTCTGCAGAGGGGAGTTGGGGAGACAGATGGTTTTCATAGCTCTTAGAAAAACATTGTCTCAGCCTGGTGGCTGAGGTTTTTATTAACTTGTATAATTTCCTGCATGGCAGCAGTACAAATAGTTTGTAGCCCGGGTGGGTGGAATCAGCAGCAATACGACTTGCCTTCCTTTGGAGTCTGCCATGTTTGAGGATGTGATGACTGCATAGTCGTGGATGAATAGTGTGAAAATAACTGGACTGAGCACACAGCCCTGTGGTGTGCCTGTGGTTCAGGACTGGGTTGGATGATGTTTGATCCCCTGATCCACCACCTGAGGCAGATTGGTAAGAAGGTTCCTGATCCAAAGGCAACATTGGTGTTGACAGTCCCAGGTTGTGCTGCTTCACTAAAAGCTTGTCTGGGATGAATTAAACACCAAACTGAAGTCCACAAATTGCATCCCAACATAGATGTTAAGATCCTCTCATGCACCTAGAGACAACTTGTGTTATGATAGACGCTATACAAATAAAATTGAATTGAATTGAATTCAATTGCAAACTGGTGCCTGTCTAGACCAGCAGGAAGGCTGTCTTTTTTTTCTTTTCAAGATTTTTTGTGGCTCTCTTTGTTTGTTTGTTTACACTCTTTGTTTTATCTCATTGTTGTTTTCTGCACTGTGTACTGCTCGTCTTTTAAGATGATTGTACACATCAGAATATATCTTGGTGCGGACAGAGACGAGAGCAGCGGAGATGTGGCTGAGTTCTCTGTCCGTCCTCCAGGCTGATGAATGAAAAACCTTACTGACTTTCTTCCTTATTATGTGTTTAATAAATGTTTAAAAGTGCCTAGTGATGGTTCCTGATAACACAAGACCCGTCTTCCAAATCTACATTTGGATACTCTAGGAAGTATGAGTTAACCTGCACCCTAAGAACGACCATTTATTAAAGTGGCCTTAATTTTAAAAGTGCATAGACAGGAAATGCGATAGAGAGAGGGGGAAAGACACACAGTAAAGAGCGACAAGCTGGGAATCAAACATGCGTGCCTGCATGAGGACAATAGTTTAAACATATGGTGCGCCTGCTCAACCCACTGAGCGATCTGGGGCCCAAGGAAGTTCTTCTTTGATGTGTCTTAAGAGGATCCTAAGACAGAGATGAGTTTTTAGGCACAGGCGTGTTAACATTTCAACAAAAAGGTTTAAATATTTTGTGAAGAATATGCTTATATGACGACTTAAAATGATTACATTTTCTTTTCGATTTCTCTGTTAGTCTATAACGCTTAGAAAATATAAACACAGGAACACAGGAAAGGAGGATTCCTAGGCTCATATTTACGATATTACGGTCTTTAAGGTGGAGAATTTCTGCTAACATAAACACTTTTTATTTCACCAAACCTCCTGTGACACCACAAGGTTTGAAAACAGGATGAGAAATGTGATCATACGGGTCACTTGGACTGGACTTCTTTTTTTTTTACTGTACCCTTCACAGGCCCTAATGACTGTCTAACTATTTTATTGATCCCTAGGTAGGACGAAGCAAAACAAAAACTAAAAATAAATAAATAAGTAAATAAGTAACAAAATTCTGCCAAAGAGGTTTAAAATCACCGGGTGTGGTATGTGAACAGACTAGAAATAGAAAGAGAAAGAGAGAGAGAGAGACGAGACAGTGGTGGTGTATTGTGGTGTCTATGTTGTAATGTGTGTTAAAAAGGGAAAAAAGAAATAAGGGTAATAATGTGTTATTTAAGGAATAGAGGTGGACACAGGACAAAAAGGTGAATAATAAAGAAGAAGACAGAGAAAAGGGGGAGGAGCATTCTATTCTCTATTACATACCTGAGTGTTTGAGGGTGTGGGGGCAGAATTTAAAAAGTTATATGTATAATAATATGTGTCAAAGTATTTAAGTACTCATGCATGACCACATATGTAGGGATAAGGAGACATTTATGCAGTTAACTAATAACTATTCATATACATTGTAAGCAGAGAAACACAATAAGTAATTTATACATCTATGCGGCATACACACACACTCACGCAGTCACACACACATATAACAAAGATCAATGTGTGGACATCTAAGCATCTTGCTATGCATGAATGTAAGATACATATGCACAAGAACATAGTTATACATACATACACGTATACACTGATGCATTCAAGTGCACATGTGCTTTTTAGATACACACATATATGTGTAAATAACTATTCAAATAATAAATCATTCAAATAATATACCTACACATGTCTTTGGATCACTGCATATATATATATCCATACATATATTCTTGCATGCATATATACATATATCCACATATATATATATATATATATATATATATATATATATATATATATATATATATATATATATATATATATATATATATATATATATATATATATATATATATATATATATATATATATATATATATATATATATACACATACATGCATGCACATACACATACACATATACACAACATACACACACACACACATACACAAACACACACATATATAAATATATATATATAAATATATACACATACACACATGCATACACACATAGATACACATATATATACATATAATACATACATACGTACATACATACATACATACATACATACATACATACATACATACATACATACATACATACATACATACATACATACATACATACATACATACATACATACATACATACATACATACATACATTAGGGCTATAGAAAGATTGGATTGGATTCTATTGGAGCTGTTATCCAGAGATAGAGTAGAGAAATCTCCCAGGAAGCAGATTGAAGGTGACAGTGGGATGCAGCAATCTAGGAGTTAGGAGAGAGTGTCAATGATACTGTGCCAGAAGATTTTGACTGGTTCATAATCCCAGATAGCACGCAAGTATGTGTCCGTCACATTTTGTGTACACTGTGTACACATTTTTGTGTCTTTGAAGCCCATTTTAAACATTCTTTCCCCCGTAAAGTGAACTCTGTGAATTACTTTATATTGTATAAGTTGTAGATTTACATTAGTGGTGGACATAAATATATTTTTACAAATTTGGGGCCAGAAGTCAGCATTGTAGGTAATCTCTAAATTTTGTTCCTATTTAATTGATGGGATGGATATTGTTGGATTATTTGTTGCAATTAACTTATAAATTTTGGATAAAATTTTCTGTTGACTAGTAATTTGAGTTAATTCTAATACCAGTGGTGGAAGGTTAAGGTTGGGTGTTTTACTATTAATTTTTGTTTGAACAATAGATTTAATTTGAAGATATTCTAGAAATTGATTTCCTCCATTGTTATATGCCAGGCCAGGCAGTGGCTGTGGGAATTTCTTCAACCTCGGCGACCCCCTTATGCTCCGACCTGACTCTAGACTGTTTTGTTCCTGTTGACCTCTCTGAGCTGACCTCAGTCGTCAATGGATCTAAATCATCCACGTGTCTGTTAGACCCAATCCCTACTCGACTACTCAAAAATGTTTTCTCTCTGATTGGACCGACAATACTGAAACAGATCAACTTGTCCCTGGTCTTAGGATATGTACCACAGGCTTTTAAAGTCGCAGTAATCAAACCATTACTTAAAAAACCCTCTCTTGACCCAGACATTTTAGCTAACTATAGACCAATTTCCAACCTTCCATTTATCTCTAAAATTCTGGAAAGGGTAGTTGCAAGCCAGCTGTGTGAGCATTTGTATAGAAATGATCTATTTGAAATTTTTCAGTCAGGGTTCAGAATGCATCATAGCACAGAAACAGCACTGGTTCGAGTCTCGAATGACCTTCTTATGGCCTCAGATAATGGGTTAGTGTCCATACTGGTTCTGCTGGACCTCAGCGCTGCTTTTGATACTATAGATCACAGCATTTTACTGCAGAGGCTAGAGTATGTTGTTGGGATTAAAGGGACAGCTCTAGATTGGTTTAAATCATATCTGTCTGATAGATTCCAGTTTGTTCATGTTCATGAGGTTTCTTCCGTACAGACAAGGGTCTGCTATGGTGTCCCGCAGGTTTCAGTGCTAGGGCCAATCCTGTTCAGTTTATACATGCAGCCCTTGGGAAGTATTATCCGGAACCACGGCATTAATTTTCATTGTTATGCTGATGATACGCAGCTGTATCTGTCTATGAAGCCAGATGAAACAGAACCATTAGACAAACTTCAGATGTGTCTTAAGGACATCAAGGACTGGATGTCCAGAAATTTTTTGCTACTAAATTCTGATAAAACAGAAGTTGTTGTTTGTGGTCCCAAACAGCTTAGGAAGGGATTAGATGGTCTTGCGATGGCCTCCAGTAAAACTGTGCGAAACCTTGGCGTTATATTCGATCAGGATTTGTCATTTAAACAGCATATTAATCAGGTTTGTAAAACTGCGTTTTTCCACCTCCGTAATATCGCAAAGATCAGGAGCATCCTCTCGCAGAGTGATGCCGAAAAACTAATTCATGCGTTCGTATCTTCTAGACTAGATTACTGTAACGTGTTGTTGGCTGGATGTCCAAGTAATTCTCTTAACAGCCTCCAGCTGATCCAAAATGCAGCAGCGCGAGTGCTGACAGGAACCAACAAGAGAGACCACGTCTCTCCAGTTTTAGCTTCCCTCCATTGGCTCCCTGTAAAATTTAGAATCCAATTCAAAATTTTATTACTGGCATATAAAGTCCAAAATGGCCTAGCGCCACGATATTTGCAAGACCTGATAGAACCGTACGTTCCTAATAGAGCTCTCCGTTCTCAGGGTGCAGGTTTACTCGTAGTTCCTAGAGTATCGAAATGTAGATTTGGAGGACGGGCTTTCTGTTATCAGGCACCATCACTCTGGAACCAACTTCCAGTTTGGGTTAAGGAGGCTGATACCACCTCCACCTTTAAAACTAAACTTAAAACATTTCTGTTTAATAAAGCATATAGTTAGTGTACATTTAGTACCTTAATGTGTCAGGGCCAGTAGTCAAAGCTGCAGCTACAGGACCAGATTAGAGCAGCTCATCTTAAACATAGCTTCGGTGTAGATATGCTGTTATAGGCCTATGCTGCAGGGGGGCACCAACATGATCCACTGAGTGGTGCCTTTCACCTTCTCTGTTTCTCTTTGCCTTCTCTGTCTCTTCTTCACCTCAACCCTCATTTATTAACAATATCCCATAAACTTAATTGTGGTCCATTGTTCTGGTAGTTTTTTGTGCTTGTCTGGCCCTTCTTTTCCTCTTCTTTGCATGTCCTGCGGACCAGAGCCTCAGGAGCTGCTTGCTGACCTGCAGTTCCACCTCTGACCATCCCAGTGTCTGCCTTCACCTGTCTGTGTGGATGTCTTTTGGATGCTTGCTGACACCCCGACCTGCAGTCCTCATCCCCTTGTATCACCGTCTATCCATATATCACCCATATTCACAGAAGTCTAATTGGACTATCAAGGACAGTTACTAATGTATCCTATCTTGTACCTTTGACAGTGTCTCTATGTCTCTATTCTTTCTTATTTCTTGCTCTACCCGGCTGGCCTTCGGCAGGAGGGTCCCCCCTCATGAGCCAGGTCCTGCTCAAGGTTTCTTCCCTCTTAAAGGGGAGTTTTTCCTTGCCACTGTTTGGCTTAAGGTTTTTCTTCCACTAGGGGAGTTTTTACCTGCCGCTGTTTATGTAATAATTGCTCGGGGGTCATGTTCTGGGTCTCTGGAAAGCGCCTAGAGACAACTTGTGTTGTAATAGACGCTATATAAATAAAATTGAATTGAATTGAATTGAATTATACTTCTGTCGAGGTGAGAGAAAGAAACCAGGGTGTTGTTTTTATAGATATCTTTAAGATGCGTGATGCCCTTAGTGATCCATCCATCCATCCATTATCTATACCCGCTTTATCCGTTGCCGGGTCACGGGGGTCTGTCGGAGCCTATCCCGACGCATATCAGGCGAAAGGCAGGGGTACACCCTGTACAGGTCGCCAGTCTATCCAGGGCCACAGAGAACACAAACAACCAATCACACTCACATTCACACCCTAGGGAGAATTTAGGATGATCAATTAACCTACACTGCATGTTTTTGGACTGTGGGAGGAAGCCGGAGTACCCGGAGGGAACCCACGCAAGCACGGGGAGAACATGCAAACTCCACACAGAAAGACCCACCGGGCCGGGAATCGAACCAGGAACCTTCTTGCTGTGAGGCAACAGTGCTGACCACCAAGCCACCGTGCTGCCACCCTTAGTGATCCATGATGACAGATTTAATGGTTTTCTGTTCATCAGAAAATCTGGATTATTCCAAATAGGAGTGTATTTACTTGGTGATACCGTGGTATTAGTCATTTGGTAAAGGTCCCATCAGGCCGTCAGAGTTGGGGCAATAAATGGGTTTTTGAAGCAGGGGTGACGGGTAATAGTGCGGCTTATAAATGGCAAATCAGCGATATTGATTTCTTTACAAAACAATTGTTCTAGCCCTATCCAAGAGCAATCCGATTTATTTGTTTTGATCCATTTATAAACATACTGGAGTTTATTTACAAGATAGTAATGCTGGAAGTTTGGGGCCTCCAAACCACCATTTACTTTATTTTTTTGTAGATAGTTTAATTCTGGCCTTTTTACTTTTCCAATAATAATGTGTGATTATTGAATCTAAAGATTTAAACCAGGGGGTTGGAGGCGTGGTGCCCTTCAACTTCTCTGTTTCTCTTTGCCTTCCCTGTCTCTTCTTCACCTCAACCCTCATTTATTAACAATATCCCATAAGCATAATTGTGGTCCATTGTTCTTGTAGTTTTTTGTGCTTGTCTGGCCCTTCTTTTTCTCTTCTGTGCATGTTTGCAGACCAGAACCTCAGGAGCTGCTTGCTAACCTGCAGTTCCACCTCTGACCATCCCAGTGTTATCTCCACCTCTCTGTATTGATATCCTGTTGGATATCTGCTGACATCCCGACCTGCAGTCCTCATCCCCTTGGATCACCGTCTATCCATATATCACCCATATACACAGAAGTCTTATTGGACTACTGATGATAGTTACTAATGTATCCTGTCTTGTACCTTTGACGGTGTTTCTATGTCTCTATTCTTTCTTATTTTTTGCTCTTCCCGGCTGGCCTTTGGCAGGAGGGTCCCCCCTCATGATCCAGGTCCTGCTCAAGGTTTCCTGTATCCTGTCTTGTAGCTTTGACGGTTTTCTCTATGTCTCTGTTTTTTTTTTTTGTTTTTTTTTTCATGATCATTCTTGTCAGTGTGGACATCGTGCACACGCTGTATGTACGATGCACACCGAAATTGGCCTCTGCTTTTAACCCATCAACTAGTTTCACTAGTGAGCAGTGGGGCTGCTAGAACCAGTTCCCCGGGGAGCAATTGGGAGGCCTTGCTCAGGGGCCCCCAGTGATTTACCATTGTGGGCAGCCCTGGGTCCTCCACGCCCAAGCCCACCACTGTAACCACTAGGCCACCATTCCCTTTTTTTTTTTTTCTTGTTCTACCTGGCTGGCTTTCAGCATGAGGGTCCCCCCTTATGAGCCAGGTCCTGCTCAAGGTGACTATCATTGACCTCAGTACATGATTCCAGTTATGATGTAGTGAGTTCTGTTTGGGGAACAATTAAGGGAACTCATCACAGTTCATTTTCAAACCATACAAACATGAATCTTGTCTGGACTATTCATGCAGATAAACACACAGATCAGTTGGACACTATTCCTGTTGGTGGCAGGAAATCCAATGTTTTGTGTTGTCTGTTCAACCAACAACCTTCTAGTTTTGGACATGAAGAGTCTGTTCTCTGCTGCTCGTGAAGACAATGACATGGTGAGACTTCAGCATCATTCGTCTCTGTGCAGCCAGAACACAGAGGTCCAAATAAGGAGTTACAATTAATGCCAATACAAAACATTATTCTGGATAGACGGGTTCAACGAGACCAAAACTCACAACATCTTGGTGCTGGATGAACTCTGTCCTCGATAATGACAGAAAAGATGGCAGCTGATCTGGAACCACAGAACTTTAAATGAGAACCTTCATCTGGTGCCATTAAAACAGGGGTGTCCAAAGTGGGTCTTCGAGGGCGGCTGTCCTGCATGTGTTGGATGTTTCCCTTCTTCAACACACATCGGTAGACATGGCTGTGTCATTAACAGACTTGTACAGACCTTGACAACAACGTGGAAACGATCATTAATTAGAATCAGGTGTGTTGATGCACAGAGACGTCTAAAACATGCAGGACAGCAGGTGTTGAGGACCAGGGTTGAGGACCACTGCTATGAAGTTCAGTCCCACAATGCATCAGCAACAGACATGTAAAGAGTCCAGTAGATTAACTTCTTTTCAGGAGGAAAAGTCCCAGTTACGGTTGTTAAAAACCTGCTGGTGTGGTTACACCTCTTTGGATCTAATGGATTTAAAGGTTTTGGTGATGTTCCACTTTCCTGATTCATACTCTCATCTCTTTTCCACCATATGTACAAACAGATTTATTCCTCCATCTTCATTTCTTCACAGGTTCACACTCAGATCTTCATGTTTGAGTAGAAAACAGGTTTAATGAGTCTGTCTTGTCAGAGTCATGAATGAATTTGGGGAATCATATTGGTTCAGTCTGAGCTCCTCCTGGACGTCTGAAGCACCGCTCTCTAAGACTTGTTTGTTAGAAGCCAAGTTCACATCCTGGGATTCTGGACCTTCTCTTTTGGCCTGACAGTTCAAGACTGTTGGTCCTTTCAGCTCAACTCTTCTTCACCACTGCAGGTGTGTGACTGATCCAGGCTGAAGTAACCAGGTCTGCAACCAACTGCTGCAGATGTACAACTCAGTTACTACAGCTGAACCACATTACTGATGTCAGTACCCATGACCCTCCATGACCTATGAACTTGTTGCTAGGCAACACTCTACAAACATGAAAAACTGACAACTTCATGACAGCAGGTGCTGCCTTCTCATTCTGCTTAGTGGTCTTGTGGCCCATTAAGTTAAACCAGAGTCCACATTCTCAAACACCTCCACTTGAAGCAGCAAAGTGGTCTCAACCTGCAGTGGTGACCTCTGAAAGGAGGCTTCAGGTCAGACCCAGCTGGTTTCCAGCAGGAGGGTCCCCCCTATGATCCAGGTCCTGATCCAGGTTTCATCTCTCTTAAAGGGGAGTTTTTCTTGCCACTGTTTGGATAAAAGATTTTTTCTTCCAGTAGAAGAGTTTTTTACTTGCTATTGTTTAGGTTTTTACTTATTATTTAATAACATTACTGATGACAGTTGTTTGGGAGTCCCGCTCTGGGTCTATAAAAAGTGACCAGACACCATTTGTACTGTAATAGACAATATAGCCCAAAATAACGAATCACGCTGCTTGTGGTGGCAGCTCGCAGCAGTAATTCTTGATCATAACTACGTTTCTAATCATCTTTTTAATGTTTTTCAATGACGTCTCTTCATTAACGTCATTGGTTCATCATTTTTCATCCAGGTTTCGGTGCTGTGCTGTTCATGTGTTGTGCAACAAAAGCGAGTACTTGTTTCATTATTAGAGTATTAATAAATTATTGTCTGATGACAGTAATTCATAACATAAATAAATAATCACCACATGAATATGAAAAATAATAACTAAACAACACAATCAGTCTCAAGATAGGTGTGGTCTTGGATACCACATCTGTGGATACCAGTGGTCTTCACCCCTGGTCCTCAGGGTCCACAGTCCTGCATGTTTAAGATGTGTCCTTGCACTGACACAGATGATTCGAATTACTGGTCGTCATCAGCTCGTCATCAAGGTCGACACAAGTGTGTTAATGACAGTCATTTGTATCAGGGTGTGTTGAAGCAGGAAAACATCTAGAACCTGCAGGATACCAGACCTCGGGGACTGGAATTGAAGACCCCTGATCTAAAACAGTGGTTCTCCATCCTGGTCCGGGAGTAGCCCTGCTCTCCATGTTGTAGATGTTACCTTGCTCCAACAGACCTGGTCTGTACAATTTATAAAAATGACACAGCTACTTGTATCACGGTGAGCTGAAGCAGGAAAACATCTAAAACATGTTAGACAGGTGCTCTGGAGGTCCAGGGTTGTTGACCCCTGATCTAAAACATGCAGAGCAGGGGTACTCAAGGTCCAGGATGGAGAACCGCTGGGCTAGAGAGCTGCAGTCCTGCATGTTTTAGATCAGCAGTCACCAGCCCTGATCTAATACATGCAGGACACCGGCTCTTGAGGACCAGGGTTGGTGTCTCCTGATCTAAAACAAGCAGGACACCGGCCCTCGAGGACCAGGGTTGGTGTCTCCTGCTCTAAAATGAGTCTTTGAAGATACTTCAATCATGAATATAGCAACAGTTAAATTCCCTTCAGTGATAAATCAAAAATTTTTTAAATGAATTAAATACAAATAAAAATGAATTGAACGGCTGTGAAAACACAAGCTGACAAATGTACTCAGTTGTATTAATATAAAACCTTCTGGTGAGGTTTGGAAGCAGAACATGTGACACTTCTGTACTGATGTGTTCATTGGTTTTGCTTTGTCAATGTGGCCACCACCACTAGGACATCTGGAACGCTGCATGGACCTCAGGAGGGAAGTCTTTACCCAGTTGACCAGCAACCACAGAGGTCATGCAGGCAGCTGGGAGCTGCAGTGAACCAGGAACTGGAATTAGACAATCTGGATCAGAACCAACAGTTTGGAGACTCAGTCTCACAATGATCAGTGTTGATTCAATGAATGTTCACAAATGTTCAACGTTCTCCACTGAAACGACAGAAAAAAACATGTGGATGCAGATCTCCTCTGCTGCAGCGACACTGAACCCACAAACTGAAAAACACCAGCTGACACTGACAAGCTGCTGGAAACCTGTTTCCAACTATGGAGCTCAGCTTTTTCCCTCCACTAGAGGGTGACATCATCAAGTGGGCGGAGCACTACTGCTGCACTGTGATCAATCATTGTGTGAATAATAACTGCTGCTGTGAAGAGAACAGTTCTCAGACTGAATGTTGAACATCAGCTAGTTTCTCCTGCTGCTTCAAACCTTCTTGTACAGATGGAACATTGGCTGTGGATTATTCTTGCTGCTCTTTTCTTTGGTAAGATACAAACATCCACATACTGATGGTTCTCCTGTAATCAATCACCTGTATTGATTCATCTCTTCCTCTGTATGTTCTGATCTTCCTCAGAGTGTAAAGGAGAAGACAAAGTGGTCCAGCCAGCAGGAGATGTTACTGCTGCTGAAGGATCCACAGTTACACTCAACTGTAGTTTTGAAACCAGTGATTCATCTCCATATTTATTCTGGTACAAACAAGAAGTCAACAGTTATCCAAAGTACATGTTGATTCGCGTCTCAACAACAGCAGAAAACTCTCCAGAGTTCAGTAAAGTCAGATTTGATGCTGAACTGAACAGAGAGAAGAAGGAAGTCCACCTGCAGGTCTCCTCTGCTGCAGTGTCAGACTCTGCTGTGTACTACTGTGCTCTGCGGCCCACAGTGACAGGAAACAGCAACACTGTGTAGAAAAACCTGCAGAGCAAAGACAACACAAGACTCCACAACATCCACTAGAGGACCTCACACACTATTAAAGCTCTGATTGTTGAGTCGTTGGACTGATGACAAAGACAATAGAGACAAGAAGCAGGAAACATCACAGACAGAGACGTGAAGCAGGTGTGAGAGAAATATTATATTCACATAGTGCTAGTTTGAATCACCTATCCTACTAAGCAGTTTAAACATTGTCTGAACTTAATCTGACCCTAAGTAAGCATGTTTTAAGTACAAGCCTCTTCTTTGTATTTTGACTATGTAGCCTGTGTTAAATTTATGTCAAGGATAACAGACTTCTGTTTCTCACATTCTTAAAATTTACACCTTGACAAGGTACCCACTTTCCTCCTCCTTAAGTCTGATAAGCAGTAAGGGGATCTTGCAAATGTATTTCATGTGAAACAAGCTCTGCCATTTAGGGAGCTATACAGTTGTAACTCATGTGACGTTTCCTGGTTCAGATCATATAAAAACTTGTCTCTTCTTCATCACGGCAGAACTCTCCAAGTGAGACATCTCTGCACGTCTGATCAACGTGTATCTTGTAAATAACTTTAGTGTTAAACTTGAAACTGTTTATTCTCTCATTGGATTCCAGAACATATCTTTATTCTTGTAAAATGTTGATATTATTTCTTAGAAATTTGTTTAAAGTTTTCTTAATAAAATCCTGTGATAAGAAAGTGACAGCTCAGAAATGAGGGCGGAGCTCAGCCCTTCAGAGAAGATTGTAGGGTGTCACGTTCAGATTGGCTCTGGCCCAAAGTCCATCATAAAACTGCAGTTTTTTGTCTGAGTTGAGTTGAGTCTTCAGTTAAATTGTTCACTTTGATTTTATGTATTTTAGATAAGTTGAGATGTGTGGTGTTTCTCCTGGACACTGACGCTAAAGAGCCCATGTAAGAGACAGAAAACACCACATAGACATCCTCATCATGTGGCTGAAGAATTGTCCTCCAGAGGAAAGTTTTGATGAATTTACTAAAAGACTTTAAGAATGATTGTTTTCTCACCTCATCAATAATGAACCATCATTATTGTTTTTCCTTTAATATACAAACATTCATTTTTGAAGCCTCAAGTTGCTTTTCTTTCATCTGGAAACTAACTCAGATCCAAAACATCCGTCCTCGTAATCGTGCAGACAACAAGATGATCATCATCAGTTTTTTGTTTTGCATTTCTGCTCAACATTGTTTTCATCAGCTGCTTGAGCAGCCGAGGCCTGTACAAGCCTCTGGAGAAGGAGTGAAGATTCCCTCTGAAGTCTCCTGAAGACCAGCAGCAGTCAGTCCTGCTATTTTACTCCATTTTTTATCACTTGATCAGTTCACGAATATCCAGGGTTTATCAAAGTCCTGACCTCTGACACTCGGCTGAGCATTTTTATTCTCTGCAGAATACATGTTGAGGTTACTGAGCTCATTTTTATTTATTTATTTCAGTTGTTTGTTCATTCAGGTTCCTCCTAGTTATTCCACTCTGTTTATCACTATCCTATAATCATTTAGACCATTAAATGAATAAATTACATTTTTTTGCACATTTCAATATTATTGCATGCTGTTAATAAAACCCCCCAACTCAGAGTTGGTTTTTCATGTGTGTTTTTCCATGATGGTCAGATCCCGTTAGTGACAGTTTACGACTTTAGATGATAGACTGATTCATTATTATAATGACTTCATTTTCCCTCCTTAACAGAGGTGGTGGCCCTCATTATTTATTAATAATTTAAGCTTGTAAATATGTGGTAGTGCTACAGTCAGAAGGAGCGAGCGACGGTTTACACATCAACTCTACTACTTTTTTCATGAGCTCTTTAACTGTTTGTGAAGCCCGTTCAGCTGACCCGTTAGATGACGGGTGATACGGTGCTGATGTAACGTGTTATTCCATTACTCTCATGAACTCTCTGGTTTGTCTACTGACAAAACTTTGTGCACCGTCTCAAAACATCATTTCAGGGATACCATGTGTGCTAAACAGTTTCTAAGACAGTTTATTGTGGATGCTGAATGTGGATGCATTTTCACGTCTCAGAAGTACTTCCTGTAACGGTTCTTGTCTGTCCTCTATCTCACCTACAGTCTGCCAATCTTCTTTGAGAGCTTTAATTCCTGCATTGAAATCACTTTTTTGTGATATTTGCTTGTCTCCTCTTTCACATGCTTAGTCGCCACCTTCCCCATGTCCTTATCCAGATTGTCCCTGTTACATCTGCAGCATGTCCTTGTGTCCTGCACCATCTTGGTGGAGGTATTGTACACCTTGTTCACTGATCCTGGCACTCGGTTCCATTTAGCATGTTCTCTGGCTCCCTGCAAATCCACAATGTCTCTGTTTGCTGCACAAGCTTTAGTGCTTTGTCAAAAGTCTTCTTCTGCAGTTCCGCCTCTGACCATCCCAGTGTCTGCCTTCACCTGTCTGTGTGGATGTCTGTTGGATGCTTGCTGACACCCCGACCTGCAGTCCTCATCGCCTTGGATCACCGTCTATCCATATATAACCCATATACACAGAAGTCTAATTGGACTACCAAGGACAGTTACTAATGTATCCTATCTTGTACCTTTGACGGTGTCTCTATGTCTCTATTCTTTCTTATTTCTTGCTCTACCCGGCTGGCCTTCGGCAGGAGGGTCCCCCCTCATGAGCCAGGTCCTGCTCAAGGTTTCTTCCCTCTTAAAGGGGAGTTTTTCCTTGCCACTGTTTGGCTTACGGTTTTTCTTCCACTAGGGGAGTTTTTACCTGCCGCTGTTTATGTAATAATTGCTCGGGGGTCATGTTCTGGATCTCTGGAAAGCGCCTAGAGACAACTTGTGTTGTAATAGACGCTATATAAATAAAATTGAATTCTGACAGCAACCTCTGCTTTATCCCGTCATCATGTATCCCTCATGGTCCCTCAGTATCAGGGTCAAGGACTCTCTGAAGTTACAGTCCTGTGTGATCTTCCACAGCTCCTCCACATAATCACAGACACTTTTCCTGCTCCTCGTATTAATTTTCCACCTCTGCATTATTTCACTCCGGTTGGGGTGAAAATTATTCATTAACAACTTTAATAGATCATTGTAAGAGCGGTCTCCTGGTTTATTTGGGCTAAATGGGTTCCTCATGAGTGCGGAAGATCCTTCAGACTGCTGCAGGAGATCATTCAGACTGCTGCAGGAGATCTTTCTAACTGCTGCAGGAGATCATTCAGACTGCAGAGATCCTTCAGACTGCTGCAGGAGACCCTTCATCCTCTGCGGGAGACCCTTCATCCTCTGCAGGAGATCCTTCATCCTCTGCAGGAGATCCTTCATCCTCTGCAGGAGATCCTTCATCCTCTGCTGGAGATCCTTCATACTGCTGCAGACCATCCGTCAGACATCTGCATGAGAAATTTCAGATCGCTGCAGAAGATCCTTCATCCTCTGCAGGAGATCATCCATCCTCTGAAGGAGATCCTTCATCCTCTGCAGGAGATCCTTCATCCTCTGCAGGAGATCCTTCATACTGCTGCAGAACATCCTTTAGACATCTGCATGAGAAATTTCAGATCGCTGCAGGAGATCATTCAGTCCGCTGCAGGAGATCTGTCTGTCAAAGCTGTCAGAATATTACCTGTAGTGTTCTACCTAATTTATTTATTTATTTTTTTTCATTACCATTCTTGTCAGTGTAGACCTCGTGCACACCACGTATGTACGATGCACACTGAAATTGTACCATCAACTAGTTTCACTAGTGAGCAGTGGGCTGCTAGAACCAGCGCCCCGGGGAGCAATTGGGAGTTAAGGGCCTTGCTCAGGGGCCCCCAGTGATTTACCATTGTGGGCAGGCTTGAACCTGAGTCCTCAATGTCCAAGCTCATCACTAGGCCACCACTCCCTTGACAATATTGATATTCATATTGATATGATATTTACATTATCAATCCTATCCTGCTGATTCAGAAGTTCTCTGCAGACTCTCATGACTCTCATGACTCTTGACTCGACAGGCGTTCCTCACTCATGTAACTGTCATACACAGAGATGGATGCAAACATCAGAAATCGTTGCTCACACTATGATTCAAAACATGTCATGTTTACATCAGTGTTTCTGGCCAGCAGGATTTGTCTTTATGCTTTTTAAAAACAATCATTACACATTCTTTCCTACATACATTTGTGCAGTGTCTGATGCATTTGAGCAGTTGGAGTCACCGGGTTCCTGTTTCTGTAATTTATACATTTGATTATATGAAGTCAAGATGTTTGAAGGCCTCATCAGATCAGAATCAGAGTATGATTAGAGACTGATCTGAAAAGATTTGCATCCCTCGAATGAGCCAGATTTATGGTCACTAATTGCAGTGGGAGATACATCGATTGGGCGTAGCCAGACAAAATATGGTTTCAGGTGGTTTATTACCGCACAGGGAGCGAGTTGTCCCGACAACAGCCTGTTGAGAAAAGAAGTTCAAATGTTACAATAAAAGTCAGCAGATTATAGAGTAGAAAAGTGGGTTTAGTTTGCTGTTATTTCATTGGTGAGATTTGAGTTTTCATCCAAGCTGAGATATTCTCAAGTCTAAAGAGATATTTGTAGCATCTTGGTCAGATTACACTATTTTAAATATTAATATAGGAATTTAAATGCCATTAACTGAAATAAATCATTAGGTTCACCTGTATGTGTACACTCACCACGTTATGACATATACCAGGTGTACTGACAAGGTTAAACTTTAACACACTCTTTGTTTTATCTCATTGTTATTTTACGCTCTGTATACTGCTTGTCTTATAAGATAATTGTACACGTCAGAATATATCTTGTAAGTGTTGCTTATCTACATGACATCTGTGACCTCCTTATTTTCAATAAAAGCCTCAAGAGGCCACCAGAGGGGGGGGTGCGGACAGAGACAAGAGCAGCGGAGATGAGGTGAGTTCTCTGTCCGTCCTCCAGGCTGATGAATGAAAACTTACTGACTTTGTCTTTCTTCCTTATTGTGTATTTAATAAATGTTAGGTCGTTTAAACCTGACATGTACCTAGAAATGACAGATACAGTGTCGTGTGTAGAAGTTTAGAAAGACAAGAAATCAAGAGACGTCAGCTGCTGTAAGTTTGTTCCACCACATGGACATCATTTACCGGAACGTTCATGCTGAAGTCATCAGTGAATATATGTGATCCCAGACCCTTCTGATATTACTGGCTGCATTCATTCATTCATTCATTCATTCATTCATTCATTCATTCATTCATTCATTCATTCATTCATTCATTCATTCATTCATTCATTCATTCATGAATAGTTAATGAACAAAACACAATGGTTTATTAAGGTCATATTTACATGGGCAGTAAACACACAAATATTGTATAAATTAAATGAATTGACTGTATAATATTTATCTCTATTTTATTTCATTTCTACACTTTTGTAATTATGGGAGGGAATGATGAGTGTTCATGGTCAGTGTGAGTGCAGCCTTGCTGACTCAATACCCTTAGGACTGGAGTTACTTTTGTACTCGACACCCGACTGATATTAAGAAAAGTTGCTCCTCATGAATTGTCTTTAGTTGTTCTTTTAATTAAAAGCAAAAATATGACATACAAAAAAAAAACAATATTGAACTTAACTTAAATGCGGTGCAGGTCAAAAGACTGTGCTGCTCCTCAGTCCACCAGGTTCCAACTGCTCTATGCCTGCACCTTTACCGCTTAAATACTTAAATTCCCACAGCCAATCAAGACAACAGCCAATCAAAACAACAGCCAAATATACATATGGAAATTATCTATAATATTACAATTCTATGGTAATCAAAATTTTTTTGTCTTGCGTAAATGGCCTGAACACAACCGGCCCCTAATTGACTAGGCTTTAGCATATCAATTATCAACTTGCACTACATTTGGAGCCATTTACATCAATATGCTAACATTTCTTCTACAAAAAAAAGCCTCTTTTACACCTTTTTTTTTTTTGCAGTTAATCAAAATAAAGTATTTAGCAGGCATTTTGCCTTCCAAGTCCTTCCTTCAATCTTCATCATCATCCCAGTTGTCCTTAACGTCTTCCTCTTCGTCCTCGCCTTCCCATTTGTCCAGCGCTGCTGCCTTTTTAATCGGCTGCTCCGGCTCGAAGTTGTCAGCATCCCAGTCCGCCATGTTGGCTGTGTTGGTTGCGTTTGACGGGGCGCTCGCTGCTGCAGCTGGTCGTTCAGTGACACCCCTTGATATGTGACTGCGCAGTCAAAGACAACTCGCAGTTTCTTCTTTTTAGGGTGATAGACCCCGTGGTGAGGGATAAACCACACTCGTCCGTCATTACGGCTCAACTGTTCTTCTGGAACTCTGGTTGCATATCCCTTTTCCAGTATATTGCTCATAAAGGCCTTGTACTCTTGGTAGAAATCTGCATTTCTACTGAACATCTTCTTCAAAGAGTTAAGCCTTTGTTCAGCTATACTACGGTTACATGGCATGTTAAGCGCGTCATCCTTCAGAGGAAGTTTGATGCAAAAATGACCATCCACAAGCTGTGCTGATGTACTCACAGTATGCATGAACTGCTTGTCCTGCTGAGAGTTTTCTTGCCGGTCATCACACCGTCTTTCTGGGAAATCCGCATCGTAATTCCTCCTCAACATTTCTTCAATGTCTGTCACAGAAATGCGATTGACAAGGAAACTTGGTCTTTCACTAGCATTGTATTCTTTCTCTCTGTTAATCGGACCGTTAACTACCCAACCAAGCACTGTTTTAACAGCATATGGGCCATTGTTCTGGCTTCTGATTATCTCCCACGGTTCCATAGCTTTGTATGCATTGACCCCAATGAGAAGACCAATGTCTGCTTCTAGTTTCGGGAGATGAACTCGGGTTAAGTAAGACCACTTCACCAAATCTTTCTTCTGTGGAATGTTGACTTTACTTGCAGGTATGTCTGGTTGAGTGTACACATTTGGTAACTGTACATACTGTTGATCCTCTAAGCCACACACCTCCAGATCTGTAAGTTCATAGCTACTCACTTTCTGTTCTTGTGCGATGGTGCGAAGAATGAACTCTGTCTTTCTGCCTCTGACGTTCAACTTATTCGCCAAATCTTCAGTGCAGAAAGTTGCTGTGCTTCCTTGGTCCAAGAAAGCATAAGTCATAACAGTCTTTGAGTCTTTTTTGTGTTTCACCAACACAGGTACAATAGGAAGTATGCAGTCACTATTTCCGGCCCCAGTGCTATCACCCGTTCCACATCCTGCAGACACCAGAGCGCTTGTGACTTCACCTGTGCTTTGGGTGTTTTCCTCTGTGCCATTTTCTTCTGATACAGAGGATTCTTTCACCACGTGCAAGATAGCTGGATGCTTGAGGGAACACATGAAGCTTTCTTCCTGCAGTCCTTGGACATGTGACCTGCTGTGAGACATCCAAAACAAAGACCACTGAATTTCAGAAACCGAATTCTTTCATTCCAGGTCTGGCCTCGTATCTTGTTGCACATATTCAATGCATGGTTCTCCTGACAGTAAAGACAGGGACTTTGGAAAGCACTTGCAGACTTGACTGAGACAGTTTTCTTCACTGAATGATCTTTACTGCCATCTCTCTCTCGAAGAAGAAGAAACGCTGACTGCAAAACTGCTCCGTTTGTCTTCTGTTTTAACAGTCTTCAAACTTTTGTAATCCCCTGAAGGAGAATCCAGGATATCTCCAAATAGTGGGTCATTAGCAATTTTTGCTTGATAGTACTCAAAGTCCACCAAGTCTGAAAATCTGGCTCTCTTTTTTGTTCTCTCTTGAATGTCATAAGCACGGCTTCTCCATTTCTCTTTCAGTTTGAACGAAAGTTTGGATAGAATACACTTCATGTTGGTCGGATTGTTCATTTCCTCCATATAATCCACGTTGTTTAGTGTGTTGCAACATCCGAGCAAGAACAATGCAAAGGCATTCAGTCCCTTTCTGTTTCCAGACTTTATTGGAGGCCACTCCATGGCCTTCTTAATATAAGCTGTGGCGATGGTGATCTCATCTCCATAGTGACGATTTAGCAACCCTCTTGCCTCTTTGTAAGCCTTGTCTGGTCTCATGTGCTCACAACTGCGAACGAGATCAAGCGGTTCTCCACTGGTAAACTGTTCAAGATAATACAGCCGATCTTGTTGGTTGTTTGTATTTCTATCAATGCCATGCTCAAATGCTCTTATGAAAGATCTATAAGTTAGTGGATCTCCTTTAAATATTGGAACGTCTCTATGAGGCAGTTGAGACAAACTCTGCTGTTTGATGAGCATCTCCATCAATTTGTTTTGATGTTGTAGCACCTCATGTAGGCTACCAGGTAAAGAACCAGTATGTTCATGAAGATCTTGATGTATACTGCTGGCAGAATCAAATCTTGCAGCTGTTCTTTCTGAAATATCAACGCAAGCCTTGTTACTCTCATAATGCTCTTTATCTTGTGCAGCCTTACGTTTTCTTTGTTTACTATACAATTGTTCTGTTCTGGTTCTTGGCAGAAGCTCGAGAGAACTATCTGTTTCATATGCATCTTGAAATTCTTCATACACCTTTAATTTGGCACTGGAAGCTGCAAGCTCAGTTTCAATTTCCAGCTTCTCTTTCTTTAGTTTTAAGCGGAGTTCTTCCTGTTCTATCTCCTCTTTCTTTTTCATTGCTGCAGCTCTTGCTAACAATGCTTCACGTTCTGCTTTGATTCTCAATTTTGCAGAACTAGTGGTGGAAGAAGTGCTTGCAACTGACTTGGCTTTTAATACACTAATATGTGATGAGCCATCATCTTCTTCTTGAGGATCTTTAATAACATCTGCAATCCACTCATTTATTTCCTGCAGGAAGTGCTTATAACTGGAGTATTTATACTCAAAAGCTTCTTGATCTTCTTGCTTTTCATCCTCATCCAACAGTTCACACAATTCTTCATTCAGACGTTCATACTCTCCAAGACATTTTTCAAACATCCACAATCCTTTACGAAAGGAACATTGTCCTTATCTTCCTTTAACGTCTGCAACTCATTTCTCTGTTTGGTTAACTTTGCCAGTTTTCCTCTTCTCTCTCCCTTCAGCCTCCTGATTTTCTCTTCTGCAGCCTTTTCCGTGGGCTTTGGCGCCCTCTTGTGGTCAGCATACGACGCTGCGCCTCCGTCCGACATCGCGTTTTATTCGATTAATCTCCACACATAAACTGTCACAAATTCCTTGAATCATCCACAGTTTCTCACTCTTCTTCGGTATTCACATGCACTTGTGAAAAGAGTTTTTTAGATGTGCATTGTTTTCAATTAAACGTAATGACGTTTCTTTCCAGAAGAAGCTAGCGTTAGCATCGACGAAGGCTACTCAAACTCAGAAAAGGAGCTCAAACGGATCAACAGGCATCTCTAATGAGGTCGACACTTTTACTCACAGGAACCCGGGTGATCTCTTTGATTGTAGTTGACTGTCCGTCCAACAATCAGCCACATTGGTCCTCTTTCCGTTAGTTAAAGTTGCACTTAGCCTGTTAGCTTAGCTCTGCGGCTGCTTGTTTGGCTCCGCGGAGTCAGTGAACTTTCTGCAGTTCTCCTCAGTCCTTTTCTTTTCTAAACTTTCGGGAGCTTTGGGAAAGAATTCCGGTACTGGCCCAGTTCTTCAGTTCTTCTACATGAGCTAGTCTTTTGACTAAGATGTGAGTGCAGCCTTGCTGACTCAATACCCTTAGGACTGGAGTTACTTTTGTACTCGACACCCGACTGATATTAAGAAAAGTTGCTCCTCATGAATTGTCTTTAGTTGTTCTTTTAATTAAAAGCAAAAATATGACATACAAAAAAAAACAATCTTGAACTTAACTTAAATGCGGTGCAGGTCAAAAGACTGTGCTGCTCCTCAGTCCACCAGGTTCCAACTGCTCTATGCCTGCACCTTTACCGCTTAAATACTTAAATTCCCACAGCCAATCAAGACAACAGCCAATCAAAACAACAGCCAAATATACATATGGAAATTATCTATAATATTACAAGTCTATGGTAATCAAAATGTTTTTGTCTTGCGTAAATGGCCTCAACAGTCAGGTTATAAGGATCATGTCCATAAGTCCATCCTCATGGTCCCAAAGAGGACATCGAAGCTCCAGTCACCTTCTTTGAGTAATTAATGACATCTTCAGACTCGTAGTGAGTGAAGTCTCTTCAGCCAGAACATTTTCTGGTTATTTTGAAAGAATTTTGCTTTCTGCATGCAAGTGCACAGATATCATAAGAAACATCAGTTCTACTGGAGCATTTTCTACATGTTTAAAGTAAAAAGTATAAGAATAATCTTCTCCAACAGGTTCAACAAAGGTAGGGCTTCTCCTCTGTTGTTTGAATTACAAGGACTTTCTGATAGAATAAAGTTGCCTACTTCATTATTCTGATTCAGTTTCTGTGACGTCTTTACACCTTCTCTTAAAGGAGGGAGAACATGCAAAATCCACACAGAAAGACTCCCGCCGAGCCGGGGAATCAAACCAGGAACCTTCTTGCTTTTAGGCTCCAGAGTCGTCGTGCTGCCCATTTTTATGTTTGATTCTGTTCAATTAAAAAATAGATAAATAAATAAAAATGATAGTGCTCGGCAGTCTGTGTGGGCAGATACATTTCATTACGTCCAATGATGACAACAACGTTAAATTCAGCTGTTATCAAATGGTGGTCAGAAACTAAGGAGCTTAATGCAGGTGAAGACGAGATCCCGGGTGTGATTTGTTTGCTCCTAATTTTTTGCTCCTAAATTCTGATAAAACAGAGGTTGTTGAAGTCCCAAACACCTTATGAAGGATAAGATGGTGTTGCGATGCCTTCCAGTAAAACCGTAAGAAACCTTGGTGTTATTTATTTTATTTTTATAGGTTTTGTCATTTAAACAGCATATTAATCAGGTTTTTAAAAATGCATTTTTCCACCTCAGTAATATCACAAAGATCAGGAGCATCATCTCCCAGAGTGATGCTGGAAAACTAATTCATGCGTTCGTGTCTTCTAGACTAGATTACTGTAACGTGTTGTTGGCTGGATGTCCAAGTAATTCTCTGAACAGCCTCCAGCTGATCCAAAATGCAGCAATCACACCTGTTTTCTGATAGTACCGTACGTTCCTAACAGAGTTCTCTGTTCTCAGAGAGCAGGTTTACTTGTAGTTCCTAGAAGATCCAAATGTAGATTTTGAGGACGGTCTTCTGTTATCAGGAACCATCACTATGGAACCAACTTCCAGTTTGGGTTAAGGAGGCTGACACCACCTCCACCTTTAAAACCACGGTGATGATGATGATGATGATGATGATGATGATGATGATGATGACGGTGAGGATAATGATAATGATGATGATGATGATGATGATGATGACGACGATGATGATGATGACTGTGAGGATGATGATGATGATGATGACTGTGAGGATGATGATGATGATGATGATGATGATGATGATGATGACTGCAGCTTCTCCGTCATTTCTAAATTTTCATCAGTCTGAATGGAAACAGACCACAACAAGAGGAGGAGCTACACATCTGAATATAAAAGCTTGATGTAGGAACTGAGGAGCAGCTGTGTTCTCTGTTCTTGTTCAGTACAAGTGAAAAAAATGAGTCTGATTTTGGTTTGGATGATGATCGTCTCCTTTCAAACTGGTGAGTTAAGATGATGCCAGATATAGAAAACATCTGTCTAATGTTGAAGTTTTTTCATTTTTAGAGACTGAATATGTTTACAATGTCATGGTAATATCAATGTTTGTTGTTTTCAGGATCCTCTGAGGATTTACTGACACCTTTTAAAGATGAAGTGGTGACTTTGGAAGGACAAACTGTGACTCTGTCCTACAACTATTCTGGATCTGCACGGGCTGTCTTCTGGTACCAACAGAAGTCCAGTTCATCTCCAAAGTTTCTCATATCAGACTATTTAGATAAAACAGAAAAGTTTTCTTTAAGACACAACAAACAGAAAAAGGAGTTTGATCTGCAGGTCTCCTCTGCTGCAGTGTCAGACTCTGCTGTGTACTACTGTGCTCTGCAGCCCACAGTGACAGGAAACAGCAAAACTGTGTAGAAAAACCTGCAGAGCAAAGACAACACAAGACTCCACAACATCCACTAGAAGACCTCACACACTGTTAAAGCTCTGATTGTTGAGCAGTAAAGATCACAGACAGACGGAGCTGCTGTGGAAACAAAACAATTTGTGTGGTTTTTTGAAGTGAAACAGATCATGTCGGCCACCATCCCCCGGTTCACCTACAGCAGCGACACAAATGCCAACACATCATGGGCACACCCATCCAGCCACCAGTCACCATACCACCCTCCAGAAGACACCAGAGCCACCAGTCGAGGTGCATCCTTGACTCGCCGAGACCCCGACAATCCTTGCCATTGTGCCAGTCCCAAACAGTAGGGATGTGTACCAGACAGCCCGAGCACCCTAAGGCCCCTTAAGTCAGGGTTAGAGCGGACATCTGCACAACATGAACGCCAGGACCCAGACCAGGCCAGCAAAAACCTTCAACTGTGGGTCAGGTACCTCAGCCAGCCTCATGGTCTTCCTTGAGGCTGGCTGAGGTACCTGACCATCCGAAGACCATCGGGCAGGGCCGTGAAAGACAACTGGAAACCAGGGGGCAGATGCCACATACCTGCCCCAAAGCCATTTAAGAGGAAAGAAACCTGAATCACAACCTGGATCATAAGGGGGACCCTCCTGCTGAAGACCAGCCGGGTAGAACAGGAAGTAGAGAGAGAAGAGAGACAAAGACACACAGTCAAAGGTACAAGACAGGATAGAATAGTATAATTATCCATCAGTAGCAGAACTAAGACTTCTGTGTATATAAGGGTGATATATGAATAGATGGTGTTCTACAGGGATGAGGACTGCAGGTCAGGATGTCAGCAAATATCCCACAGACATCCATACAGACAGGTGAAGGTAACACTGGGATGCTCAGAGGTGGGACTGCAGGTCAGCAAGCAGCTCCTGAGGCTCTGGTCTGCAAACATGTGCAGAAGAAAAAAGAGGGGACAGACCAGCACAACAAACTACAAGAACAATGGCGAACAATTATACAGATGAGATACTTCCTATTAATAACTGAGGATTGAGCTTAAGAAGGCAAAGAGAAACAGAGGAGGTGAGGGGCACCAGTCAGTGGATTATGTTGGGGTCCCCCTGCAGCAGGTCTACAGCAGCAGATTCAGGATGAAGCTGTGTTGAAGACCAGCTGCTCTAGTCTGGTCCTGCAGCTGCAGCTGTGACTACTGGTCCTAACACACTGAAGAACTACCTATCTGTTTTATTGAAAAGAAATGTTTTAAGTTTGGTTTTAAAGGTGGAGGTGGTGTCAGGCTCCTTAATCCAAACTGGAAGTTGGTTCCAGACTAATGGTGCCTGATAACAGAAAGCCCGTCCTCCAAATCTACATTTTGATACTCTAGGAACTACGAGTAAAACTGCACCCTGAGAACGGAGAGCTCTATTAGGAACATATGGAACTATCAGGTCTTGCAAATATTGCGGCGCTAGGCCATTTTTGACTTAATACGCAGGTAATTAAACTTTGAATTGGATTCTAAATTTTACGGGAAGCCAATGGAGGGAAGCTAAAACTGGAGAGACATGGTCTCTCTTGTTGGTTCCTGTCAGCACTCGCGCTGCTACATTTTGGATTAGCTGGAGGCTCTTCAGAGAATTACTTGGACATCCAGCCGACAACACGTTACAGTAATCTAGTCTAGAAGATACAAACCTGTCAATTTTTTTTTAGCATCACTCTTGGAGAGGATGCTCTTAATCTTTGCAATATTACGGACGTGGAAAAACGCAGTTTTACAAACCTGATTAATATGCTGTTTAAATGACAAATCCTGATAGAAAATAACACCAACGTTTTGCTAGGTTATTGTAAGGTTTAATTTTACTGGAGGCCAGCACAACACCATCTAATCCTTTCCTAAGGTGTTTGGGACTTCAACAACCTCTGTTTTATTGGAATTTAGGAGCAAATAATATTGTGGACATCCAGTCCTTGATGTCCTTAAGACACATCTGAAGTTTGTCTAATGGTTCTGTTTCATCTGGCTTCATAGACAAATACAGCTGTGTATCATCAGCATAACAATGAAAATGAATGCCATTGTTCCGGATAATACTTCCTAAGGGTTGCATGTATAAAACGGAACAGGATTGGCCCCAGCACTAAACCCTGTGGGACACCATAGCAGACCCTTGTCTGTACGGAAGAAACCTCATGAACATGAACAAACTGGAATCTATCAGACAGATATGATTTAAACCAACCTAGAGCTGTCCCTTTAATCCCAACAACATACTCTAGCCTCTGCAGTAAAATGCTGTGATCTATAGTATCAAAAGCAGCGCTGAGGTCCAGCCGAACCAGTATGGACACTAACCCATTATCTGAGGCCATAAGAAGGTCACTCAAGACTCGAACCAGTGCTGTTTGTGTGCTATGATGCATTCTGAACCTTGACTGAAAAACTTTAAATAGATAATTTCCAAAAAAATAGAAGGTTGGAAATCGGTCTATAATTAGAAAAATTTTCTGGGTCGAGAGAGGGTTTTTTTAAGTAATGGTTTGATTACTACTACTTTAAATACCTGTGGCTTTTTTGAGTAGTCGATTTGGAATGGGCTCTAACAGACACATGGATGATTTAGCTCGATTGAAGACTGAGGTCCGCTCAGGGAGGTCTACAGGAACAAAACAGTTTAGAGTCAGGTCAGAGCCTAAGGGAGTCACTAAAGCTGGAGAAATGCCCACAGCCACTGCCGGGTGGGCCAGGCCGATTTCCTCTCTAATTCTGACAATTTTATTGCCAAAGAAGCTCATAAAGTCTTCACTACTGAGAGCTGCAGGGATGCATGGCTCAACAGAGTTGTGGCTTTTTGTCAGCCTGGCTACAGTGCTGAACAGTAAACGTGGGTTATTTTTATTATCCTCTTTCAACACTGAATAATAAGCTGTTCTAGCTTTGCAAAGCACTTTTTTAAAATATACTACTAGATTATCTTTCCATGCACGACAAATATCTACAGACCTACAAGAGTACCACTTTCTTTCCATTTTACACACTTTTTGTTTTAACACACAAATATGCGAGTTATGCCAGGAAGTTAAGCTTAGGGGGTTGACATATTAACAATATAGAAAAGAAACGTAAGTGGTTGGACTCTGATCATCTGATTGGATTGTCTTGTTGATTCCTGTCAGCATTCGTGCTGCTTTATTTTGGATCATCTGGAGGCTGTTCAGAGAATTACTTGCACATCCTGCTAATAAGTCAAATGGAAGTGATGATGACTAAAGAGGAAGGGATGATGACTAAAGAGGAAGTGATGATGACTAAAGAGGATGTGATGATGACTAATGAGAAAGTGATGATGACTAATGAGGAACTGATGATGACAAAAATGGAAGTGATGATGACTAAAGAGGATGTGATGATGACTAATGAGAAAGTGATGATGACTAATGAGGAACTGATGATGACTAACGAGGAAGTGATGATGACTAATGACGAAGTGATGATGACTAAAGAGGAAGCAATGATGACTAAAGAGGATGTGATGATGACTAATGAGGAAGTGATGATGACTAATGAGGAAGTGATGATGACTAATGAGGAAGTGATGATGACTAAAGAGGAAGGGATGATGACTAAAGAGGATGTGATGATGACTAATGAGGAAGTGATGATGACTGATGAGGAACTGATGATGACTAAAGAGGAAGTGATGATGAGTAATGAAGAAGTGATGATGACTAAAGTGGAAGCAATGATGACTAATGAGGAAGTGATGATGACTAATGAGGAAGTGATGATGACTAATGAGGAAGTGATGATGACTAAAGAGGAAGGGATGATGACTAAAGAGGAAGTGATGATGAGTAATGAAGAAGTGATGATGACTAAAGTGGAAGCAATGATGACTAATGAGGAAGTGATGATGACTAATGAGGAAGTGATGATGACTAATGAGGAAGTGATGATGTCTAAAGAGGAAGGGATGATGACTAAAGAGGATGTGATGATGACTAATGAGGAAGTGATGATGACTAAAAAGGAACTGATGGTAACTAAAGAGGAAGTGATGATGACTAATGACGAAGTGACAATGACTAATAATTCAATTAAATTCAATTTTATTTATATAGCTTCTATTACAACACAAGTTGTCTCCAGGATCTTTCCAGAGACCAGAGCATGACCCTGATCGATTTTTACATAAACAACGGCAGGTAAAAACTCCTCTAGTGGGAGAAAAACCTTAAACCAAACAGTGGCAAGAAAAACTCCACTTTAAGAGGGAAGAAACCCTAACCGTTTTTCCCCACTCAGCGACACACCCGCTGAGAAACCGACCTTGGTGATTGGCGACTCTATTTTGAGGCATGTGAGGCCGACTCCAGCGACCATAGTTAGGTGCATCCCGGGGGCCAGAGCGGGCGACGTCGAAGCAAACTTGAAGCTGCTGGCAAAGGGTAATCGTAAATACAGTAAAGTTATCATCCATGTCGGCGCTAATGACACCCGGGTACGCCAGTCGGAGGTCACTAAAATCAATATTGTCTCGGTGTGTAACTACGCCAAAACCATGTCGGTATCCGTAGTTTTCTCTGGTCCCCTCCCCAATCTGACCGGTGATGACATGTTTAGCCGCATGTTGTCGCTCCGTCGCTGGTTGTCTCGGTGGTGTTCAGAAAACGACGTGGCCTTTATTGACAATTGGAAGACGTTTTGGGGAAAGCCTGGTCTGCTTAGA
This sequence comes from Xenentodon cancila, assembly GCA_014839995.1. Classification (NCBI taxonomy): domain Eukaryota; kingdom Metazoa; phylum Chordata; class Actinopteri; order Beloniformes; family Belonidae; genus Xenentodon; species Xenentodon cancila. The sequence continues at coordinate 27,659,105 of CM026207.1, forward strand.
AGAGACGGCATTCATCCCACCCGGGATGGTGCAGCTCTTATCTCTAGAAATCTGGCTGATATTATTAGATCTTCCCCCTGACAATCCAGGGTCCAGGCCGGGGTGCAGAGCTGCAGTCTTACACGCTTCTCTGCTGCTTCTCGAGGACTATTGCCTGCCAATAAAAAGGTAGAAGTAAATGATGTAATTGGAGATTCTAACGAGGTGCCAAGTAAAATAGATTTAGTATCGATTCCCCGTCCTCCAAATCTTCACCAAGCGCGACGTAATAGAGGCGTTAACCAAAATAACCTCGTAAAAATAAAAACAAATACGCATTTAGTGCGAACTAAAGACCAAACAATTAGATGCGGATTACTAAATATACGATCTTTAAGCTCCAAGTTTCTATTAGTAAACGATCTAATTACTGAGACCCGGAGTGACATTTTCTGCCTAACAGAAACGTGGCTCCAAGAGGAAGAGTTTGTTAGTTTAAATGAATCGACGCCGTCCAGTTACGTTAATTATCATATTCCTCGAATCACAGGTCGAGGTGGAGGAGTAGCGGCGATCTACGACTCCAGTCTTACAATAAAATCCAAACCTATATGCGATTATAATACATTTGAAAGCCTCACGCTTAGCTTAAAACTGCCGAGCTGGAAATCAGAGAAGCCAGTCTTGTTGGTTGTAGTTTACCGGCCTCCTGCTGGAGCTTATCTGGAGTTTCTGTCTGAGTTCTCAGATTTCTTATCTAGTTTATTGATCAGTACAGATAAAGTCATCATAGTGGGCGACTTTAACATTCATATGGATGTTGACAACGACAGTCTTAAGTTGGCTTTTGATTCTCTTCTAGAATCGATGGGGATTTTACAAAAAGTTAACGAACCAACGCATTTTCTTAATCATACTCTTGATCTGGTCCTCGTCTACGGTGTAGAACTTGATAATCTGTTAGTGTCACATGTAAACTCCCTCCTATCCGACCACTATTTAATAACGTTTGAATTCAACATTGTCAACGTTACGCATAATAGGAGGAATTACTTTAGCAGGTGTCTATCCGATAAAGCTATCACTAAATTTAGGGAGGCCGTTGCTCTTCATCTTCTTACAGAGGAACATAGTGAAGCAGTTGAGGGCTGTGACCTCGGTTCTACCTCTGCAGACGTTGATTTCCTTGTTGGTAGCACTGCAGATGTGTTGCATACAGCTTTAGATGTAGTTGCTCCTTTGAGAAAGAGGGTCTCTAACCATAGGAGCTTAACTCCCTGGTTTAACTCACATATTCGAATGTTAAAAGAGAAAGTGCGTAAAATGGAAAGAAAGTGATACTCTAGTTGGTCTGTAGATATTTATTATGCATGGAAAGATAGTCTAATAGTGTATAAAAAAGCGCTTCGCAAAGCTAGAACAGCCTATTATTCAGTGTTAATAGAGGATAATAAAAATAACCCACGTTTTCTGTTCAGCACTGTAGCCAGGCTGACAAAGAGCCACAACTCTGTTGAGCCATGCATCCCTGCAGCTCTCAGTAGTGAAGACTTTATGAGCTTCTTTAGCAATAAAATTGTCAGAATTAGAGAGGAAATCGGCCAGGCCCTCCCGGCAGTGGCTGTGGGAATTTCTTCAACCTCGGCGACTCCCTTATGCTCCGACCTGACTCTAGACTGTTTTGTTCCTGTTGACCTCTCTGAGCTGACCTCAGTCGTCAATGGATCTAAATCATCCACGTGTCTGTTAGACCCAATCCCTACTCGACTACTCAAAAATGTTTTCTCTCTGATTGGACCGACAATACTGAAACAGATCAACTTGTCCCTAGTCTTAGGATATGTACCACAGGCTTTTAAAGTCGCAGTAATCAAACCATTACTTAAAAAACCCTCTCTTGACCCAGACATTTTAGCTAACTATAGACCAATTTCCAACCTTCCATTTATCTCTAAAATTCTGGAAAGGGTATTTGCAAGCCAGCTGTGTGAGCATTTGTATAGAAATGATCTGTTTGAAATTTTTCAGTCAGGGTTCAGAATGCATCATAGCACACAAACAGCACTGGTTCGAGTCTCAAATGACCTTCTTATGGCCTCAGATAATGGGTTAGTGTCCATACTGGTTCTGCTGGACCTCAGCGCTGCTTTTGATACTATAGATCACAGCATTTTACTGCAGAGGCTAGAGTATGTTGTTGGGATTAAAGGGACAGCTCTTGATTGGTTTAAATCATATCTGTCTGATAGATTCCAGTTTGTTCATGTTCATGAGGTTTCTTCCATACAGACGAGGGTCTGCTATGGTGTCCCGCAGGGTTCAGTGCTAGGGCCAATCCTGTTCAGTTTATACATGCAGCCCTTGGGAAGTATTATCCGGAACCACGGCATTAATTTTCATTGTTCTGCTGATGATACGCAGCTGTATCTGTCTATGAAGCCAGATGAAACAGAACCATTAGAGAAACTTCAGATGTGTATTAAGGACATCAAGGACTGGATGTCCAGAAATTTTTTGCTACTAAATTCTGATAAAACAGAAGTTGTTTTTTGTGGTCCCAAACAGCTTAGGAAGGGATTAGATGGTCTTGCGATGGTCTCCAGTAAAACTGTGCGTAACCTTGGCGTTATATTCGATCAGGATTTGTCATTTAAACAGCATATTAATCAGGTTTGTAAAACTGCGTTTTTCCACCTCCGTAATATCGCAAAGATTAGGAGCATCCTCTCGCAGAGTGATGCCGAAAAACTAATTCATGCGTTCGTATCTTCTAGACTAGATTACTGTAACGTGTTGTTGGCTGGATGTCCAAGTAATTCTCTTAACAGCCTCCAGCTGATCCAAAATGCAGCAGCGCGAGTGCTGACAGGAATCAACAAGAGAGACCACGTCTCTCCAGTTTTAGCTTCCCTCCATTGGCTCCCTGTAAAATTTAGAATCCAATTCAAAATTTTATTACTGGCATATAAAGTCCAAAATGGCCTAGCGCCGCGATATTTGCAAGACCTGATAGTACCGTACGTTCCTAATAGAGCTCTCCGTTCTCAGGGTGCAGGTTTACTCGTAGTTCCTAGAGTATCAAAATGTAGATTTGGAGGACGGGCTTTCTGTTATCAGGCACCATCACTCTGGAACCAACTTCCAGTTTGGGTTAAGGAGGCTGATACCACCTCCACCTTTAAAACTAAACTTAAAACATTTCTGTTTAATAAAGCATATAGTTAGTGTATATTTAGTAACACTTACACTGACACTTAATGTGTCAGGCCCAGTAGTCAAAGCTGCAGCTACAGGACCAGATTAGAGCAGCTCATTTTAAACATAGCTTCGGTGTAGATATGCTGTTATAGGCCTATGCTGCAGGGGGGCACCAACATGATCCACTGAGTGGTGCCTTTCACCTTCTCTGTTTCTCTTTGCCTTCTCTGTCTCTTCTTCACCTCAACCCTCATTTATTAACAATATCCCATAAACTTAATTGTGGTCCATTGTTCTGGTAGTTTTTTGTGCTTGTCTGGCCCTTCTTTTCCTCTTCTTTGCATGTCCTGCGGACCAGAGCCTCAGGAGCTGCTTGCTGACCTGCGGTTCCGCCTCTGACCATCCCAGTGTCTGTCTTCACCTGTCTGTGTGGATGTCTGTTGGATGCTTGCTGACACCCCGACCTGCAGTCCTCATCCCCTTGGATCACCATCTATCCATATATCACCCATATTCACAGAAGTCTAATTGGACTACCAAGGACAGTTACTAATGTATCCTATCTTGTACCTTTGACGGTGTCTCTATTCTTTCTTATTTCTTGCTCTACCCGGCTGGCCTTCGGCAGGAGGGTCCCCCCTCATGAGCCAGGTCCTGCTCAAGGTTTCTTCCCTCTTAAAGGGGAGTTTTTCCTTGCCACTGTTTGGCTTAAGGTTTTTCTTCCACTAGGGGAGTTTTTACCTGCCGCTGTTTATGTAATAATTGCTCGGGGGTCATGTTCTGGGTCTCTGGAAAGCGCCTAGAGACAACTTGTGTTGTAATAGACGCTATATAAATAAAATTGAATTGAATTGAATTACACATGAATACATTTTTACAATTTCAGACCAGAAGTCAGCTTTGGAGGTTAACTCTAGATCAGGGGTCGGGAACCTTTATGGCTGAGCGCCATGAACGCCACATATTTTAAAATGTAATTCCATGTTAGCCATACAATGCGTTTAAAACTAAATACAAGTAAATGTGTGCATTTTATGTAAGACCATCACTTTTAACATACAACAAGTCACTGAATTCTGAATTCTGCAGTGTGTGGTATGTGACGGGAAGCGCGTTCCAAGTTTTGGCAGTCAGCTGGTCTGTGGGATGGAGTTTGTTATTTTGTTTGCTCACCAACTCTGCTTGCTGTCGTGCAGGTCTTTCCAAATCTTCATTCAGTGACTTGAACTGGGATGAATGTCTTACGTCTGTTGACTCATCCAAAGACAGAGAAAAGAATGATGCTGCATTTATGACCTTCACTTGTGTTGTCTCAGTTTGATTTGCATCATGAAGGTACGATCGTGAGCAGTTCTTGTCGAAAGAGGTATGTCTTTTATTTGTTTGATAATCTTGTTGAAAAGTTGTCAAGTTCATTGGCAACATTAAGCATGAATGTTTTGGGATACTTCCCATCTGTGAATGGCTTTCCGTTTCTCACAATTCCTAAAGCACCAGCAAAGTCAGCAGAATTCCAGACACCTTGTTGGGGCCAAACACGGAGTCGCTGCTGATTAACTTGCACTCTGCACAGAAGCTCTTGACATGCTTTCTTCCTGCTGACCTCGCAGGATATGTTGATGCAATTGTAGTATGTGTGTGTCGAAGTTCCGCTTTATATTTGACCGTTTAATTGATTCGATTTTATCACTGCATATTAGACAGACTGCAGAACCTGCTCTCTCCACAAAGGTGAGTTCCTCTCTCCATTTCTGCTGAAAAGTATGATACTCTTCATCTTTTTGCCTTTTAGCCGTCTTCGCCAACCTTTACGGCTGTATGAGTGGTCAGGGGTACCTAGAGTGGTCCTGGCCAACACTTAGATTTCCAGTGTTTCCGTCTGAGGTCCTTTTTTTTTTTTTTTTTTTCCCCCGTGTTTGCACATATATTATTGGTTGATACCAAATTGGGAAGACCGAAAGAAATATATATATGCGTTTTTTTTTTTTGTTTTTTTTTTGTGTGTGTGTGCAGTGTGTGTAAAATGTGTAACCTTCACCGGCCCTAATGCCAGTCTAATTATTTCCTTTATTAATCCCTAAGTAGAGCAAAGTACAAAAGAAAAAAAAAAAGAAAAGAAAGAGAAAAAATAAAAGAAAAAAAATAAAAATAAATAAATAAGTAACTAAATTCTGCCAGAGAGGGCCAAACTCTGTTTGAGGTCCTTGACCAGGACCCAATCTCCTGGCTTCAGGGGGTAAAGAGGTCCCTCAGCTGGGCAGGGTGGCCTTTATGGTTGTCTGCACCTGAAATAAAGCTTTGTAGAGGTCAGCGCAGTAAGTCACCATGTCCCTGTGATAGGGTTAAAACTTTAACACACTCTTTGTTTAATCTCATTGTTATTTTACACACTGTACACTGCTCGTCTTATAAGATAATTGTACACGTCAGAGAATATATCTTGTACAAGTTGCTTATCTTCATGTCATCTGTGACCTCCTTATTTTCAATAAAAGCCTCAAGAGGCCATCAGAGGGGGGGTGCGGACAGAGACAAGAGCAGCTGAGATGAGGCTGAGTTCGCTGTCCGTCCTCCGTGATGATGTATGAAAAACTTACTGACTTTGTCTTTCTTCTTTATTGTGTGTTTAATAAATGTTAGGTCGTTTAAACCTGACACCCTGTCACACATGTCTGTTGAGATAGTTTTCTACTTGATAGGTTCAAGTCCAGTCTGTGGTGGTCATCCAAACAGTATCTCATATGGACTGAGTTTGCTCTTGGTTCATCATCACATGGCCATTAGAACTAAAGGGAACCAGATTGCTGTCAGCTGATCCAACATGTCCCTTTTGGGCCCATGTGTCAATGTTGCAAATTGTGGGAAAAAATGGTGAGGGAGACATGGTCTATGAGCTATGAACAGCACCCAGTGCGGGTCCTTGGGCAAGACCCCTCACGCTACTACCGCATACCTCATACCATGATGACAGACAATGAGACATATGATATACCGGCTCAGACGTCGCCCGGCTAAACAAGGTTTGCGTCAGAGCACCTTAATGAGAAGTGGGCTACTGGAACAAGGTGGAAATGGGCGAGATGTTGGAATGCTACTACTCAAGTAATCCTACTCAGAGGGGTTACATGCAGAGAATGCGAGCACAATGGTTACTTCGAAACCCATGGTCCCTTTGACAGCGAAACAACTAGTAGTTCAGTGTTCCAACATCCACAAACGGCAACTGCTATCACAATTTGAGATTGACGAGGTACAACACAAATGCAAGGTGAATACCTGCATGGGGGAACCAGGACGCCAGGTCAGAGGGGAAGTTACACAACCTGTCCCTCCAGAGATTGGGTACCAAGCCCCAATAACGCTGAGCAAGGCAGCAAAGGACCTGAAAGATAAGATCATGGCGAGAATAAACACAAGGCAACCCCGGCAGCGATTACCAAGACTAAGTGAAGCACCATCTGAAAGTCTCCTGGACAATGTGAATGCAGCACTGACAGCAATCCCTACCACAACAATTACAGAGACCAATGAGCTGATATACACTTCAGCAGCAGTGATCCTGGAGATGCTTGGCTATAAGAGCAACCATGGGAACCATGAGAAACATGACCCACCATGGAAACGAAGGTTGGAGGTAAAAATCAAGGCGGCACAGAGAGAAGTGAGTCAATTGACAGGAGCCCAGAAAGGTGCAATGAAAAGACCAGTAGCCAAGAGGTACAACCAGATACCCATACCTGAAGCACTCGAAATTGCCAAACAAAGGCTCCAAGCCTTGGCTAGCCGCCTAAAGAGATACACTAGAGACAATGAAGCCAGACGAATAAACAGGCTGTTCGCAACTCACCCTGTGAAAGTGTATGCTCAATGGCAGGGTAATAACAGCAGAGCAGACCCACCAAGGCTGGAAACTGAGAGGTACTGGAAGAGCATATGGGAGAAGGATGCAGCACATAACAGCAGTGCTCAATGGCTAGTCTCCCTAAGAGAGGAACACAGCAACCTCCCTTAGCAGAAACCAGTCACCATCACAGTGGCAGACATCCAAGAAACAGTCTCAGGTATGAAAAACTGGACAGCGCCGGGACCAGACATGATCCAGGCCTACTGGCTAAAGAAACTCACAGCACTCCATGAGCGCCTGGCAGCACAAATGAACCAGCTGCTAAGAGATGGGACTCACCCTGAATGGCTAACCGAAGGGCGAACGATCCTGATCCTGAAGGATCCCACAAAGGGTGCAGCCCCATCTAACTACCTCAACTCAACTCAACTCAACTTTATTTATAAAGCACTTTAAACAAAACAAGGTTCACCAAAGTGCTGAACAAAGCATAAAATTAGTAAAAGAGCATGGCAATAATCAGACATAAGAAAATTAAAATACAATACAGTCTCCAGATTCCAACTCAATTAAAAGCCAAAGTGAAAAAATATGTTTTAAGAGCAGATTTAAAAGTGGAAAATGAGTCCATCTGTCTGAGGTCCAGGGGCAACTCATTCCAGATCTTTGGTCCGAAGATTGAAAAGGCTCGGTCACCTCTCAGTTTCCTCTTGGTCTTGGAGACGACTAACTGTATCTGATTTGCTGACCTGAGGGAGCGAGGAGGGGTGTACACCTGGATCAGGTCAGATAGGTACTTAGGAGCGAGACCATGAAGACATTTAAAAACAAATAAAAGAATTTTAAAATCAATGCGTAAACGAACTGGGAGCCAATGAAGTGATGCTAAAATGGGAGTAATGTGCTCTTGTTTCCGCGCACCAGTCAAAAGACGGGCAGCAGCGTTCTGGACTAACTGCAATTGAGCAAGTGATTTCTGAGCAACTCCAACATAAAGAGCATTGCAATAATCTAAACGAGTTGTAATAAAAGCATGGATTAAAATCTCAAAGTCACAGCGAGAAAGAAGAGGTTTAACCTTGGACAATTGTCTCAGATGGAAAAAGCTGGACTTGACCACTGAACTAATGTGAGCATTAAAAGTTAGGTTGCTGTCCAGTTTGACACCCAAACTCGTTGCTGTCCGTTTCAAATAATCATTTAAAACACCCAAATTGACATGTACCTTAGAGATGTCACTTGGGCCAAATAACAGAACCTCTGTCTTTTCCTGATTTAAATGTAATAGGTTACATGACATCCATGCCTTAATATCATCAATGCACTGTAATAACTGTTGAGCAGAATATGCTTCTTCCTGCTTTAGTGGTATATAAATCTGGCTGTCGTCGGCATAAAAGTGGAATGAAATCCCATGTTTACGGAGAACTGATCCAAGTGGAAGCAGGTACAATGAAAACAGAAGAGGTCCGAGAACAGAACCCTGAGGTACACCACATGTAAGAGGTGTCCTGCAGGACTCTGTACGTCCAAGACGGACGCAAAAACTCCTTTCCGTTAGGTATGATTTGAACCATTTTAAAACATCACCTTGAATGCCCACCCAGCTTTCTAGGCGAGACAAAAGGATTTGGTGGTCTACTGTGTCGAAGGCAGCTGCCAGATCCAACAGAACCAAAACAACACAGTGACCAGCATCTGTTGCTAAAAGAATGTCGTTAGAAACCCTTAATAGCGCCGACTCAGTACTGTGACGGGGTTTAAATCCCGACTGAAACACCTCAAGAATGTTGTTCTCTTCTAAAAACGTTATTAACTGGCAATACACAATTTTTTCAAGAACCTTCGAAAGGAATGGGAGCTTAGAGATGGGTCTGAAATTTGCCAAAATGGAAGAGTCCAAGCCAGGCTTTTTAATAAGTGGTGTTACTACTGCATGTTTAAAACACGAGGGCACAATCCCACGAACTAAACTGCCATTAATTATACTTAGAACATGAGGAGCCAGAGTAGGAAAAACTTCTTTAAAAAGACGAGGTGGAACTGGATCATTAGGAGACCCTGATGGCTTCATCTGACTGATTAATTTCTCCAAATAAGACGAACTGACAGGTTCAAACTGGTGGAAAACAGTAGAACATGTGATAGACATGGAGGGAGTACAAGGGAGAGGGGTAATGAGGGTCCTAATATTCCTAACTTTATCAATAAAAAAGCTCGCGAACATCTCACAAACCCTGGTTGAGTTCTCCAGAGAGGCCGATTGTGGAGCATTTAAAACAGAGTTAATAGTTTTAAACAAAACCTGAGGATTGTGACGGTTACTTGCAATAATTTCTGAAAAATACTTCGTCTTGGCAGCTTTCATAGTCTTTTGATAAGACCGCCAGCTATCTCTCAACAACTGGAAGGAGACTTGTAACCGGTCTTTCTTCCATTTCCGCTCGGCTCTCCTGCACTCCCGCCTCACAGCTCGAGTAGCCTCATCTAACCAGGGCTCAGATCTCAACCTGGAGAGCCTTGTTTTCAGCGGAGCTACATTATCTAAAACAGTTTGGCAGATTGAATAAAAGTAAGACGACATGCTCTCAATATCTGGATTACAGCTCTGATAATCTGGTGACAGAATAGTGGAATTAAAAGCTGCAGAGAACTGAGCGGCTGTGTGGGAGTTAATAGTTCGACTGCACAGGGCAGGGGCACAAGGTTTAACTATGTGACACGGGAGCTGCACATCAAACAAAACAGGCATGTGATCAGAAAACACAGCATCACAGATTTCAAGGTTAAAAACAGTAAAACCATGAGCTAAAACTAAATCAAGTGTGTGACCATGTTCCTGCGTAGGGGCAGATACAAACTGAACAAAATTAAAAGAGTTGATAAGATTTAAAAAGTCTCTGGCCAACGGCTTTTCAGGACAACAGACGTGGATATTAAAATCCCCAACTATTAAAATTCTGTCATATTTTGGCATTACTCCCGCCATAAAATCAGCAAAGTCATCAATAAAGTCCTTATTGTACTTTGGCGGTCTGTATATAACAGCGCAAAACACAGAACGAGCAGAGTCCAGTTTAAATAAATCCATCTCAAAACTGGAGTAAGTCCTTGCTGGGATCACCTGTTTACAGTTGTAGCTGCTCCTGTAAACGGTGGCCACGCCCCCTCCCCGACCAGACGTTCTAGGAACGCTGAAATATGAACAGTCCGGTGGCAAAAGTTCGCTGAAGGCACTGCTGTCGTCTCCAGAGATCCAGGTTTCAGTTAAATGCAGGAAATCCAGTCGATGAGTGACGAAGAAATCCTTTAGGACGAAGGTTTTGTTGGCTAGCGATCTAGCGTTCACCAGCGCCATCCTGGCCGGGGCCGGAGTATCCTTTGTAGGCAGAGCGCGAGGAAGCAGCCGCAGGTTGTGGAGGCCTCTCCCCCGCCTGCGGAGGTACGGCAAGATGGGTCGACGGGCCTGCAACTCCACATCCACGCCGACCAGGGGAACCAGACAGGGCGCGATCGGGACCAAACAGCGGTGCGACGTCTGGCGACGATACGCAGCGGCTCTGATGAAGGCTGACGGAGAGCGTCTTAGACTGGCTTTCAGTTTCACCAGCAAACCGCTGCGTTTCCCTCGTCGTCTGCGCCGTTTTCGTGGAGGCGGAGTACGGTACAGGTGAGATGGTATACCTGAGAGAAGCGGGGGGCGGCCCGACTCCCGCCCGTGGAGTCCAAGTCGAGACAGACCTCCGAAAGAGGGACGAAGATTCAGGAGAGCCTGGCGATCATAGATCACCAACGAGTTGACATCTGTTACTACGATCAATAAACATAACGCAAAAACAAACAAAGCTCACAGGGACAGAAGGCTGGCCAAACACACTGGCGCCATCTTGACCGGAACCGGAAAGGACCAATTGATTGTACACAAGAAGACCAATAACCTGCCTCTCCACAACATGGAAGCTCCTGTCAGGCATCATTGCGACTAAGATAAGCAGGCACATGGAGCAATACATGAGCAAAGCACAAAAGGGCATAGACAGAGATACCAGAGGAGCCAAACACCAACTCCTGGTTGACAGAACAGTGGCCCAAGACTGCAAGTCCCGAAATACCAACCTGTGCACTGCCTGGATTGATTACAAGAAAGCCTACGACTTGATGCCACACACATGGATCACTGAGTGCTTGGAGATGTACAACATCAACAGCACTCTAAGGGCCTTCATATATATATATATATATATACATATATATATATATATATATATACATATATATATATATATATATATATATATATATATATATATATATATATACATATATATATATATATATATATATATATATATATATATATATATATATATATATATATATATATATATAAAGAATAAAACCTTGCGGCCTTGTTTCCTTGAGCCTGCCGGGTCTCCAGCTGGTAATGGTCTGTACTAATGGAGGGTGTGGGATCGGCGGCCTCAGATTACTCCCTCCCCTCCTGCTGGCTGCGGCCGCTGCCGTGGGGGGCTGACCGATCACGATAGAAACCAACAACGGAATTGTAAGAATAACTATTTAAAGGAGGAAGTGTTTAAATGATTTAATATTATTAGTTTTGTAATTAACAAATCTATTATTATTATTATTATATTCTTGTATGTATTTATGTGCAAATAAGTGAGTTTATATACATAGATGTATGTTTATATGTGTGTGTGTGTGTATGGGTGTGTGAGTGTATGTATGTGTGTGCGTGCGTGTATGTGTATGTATGTGTGTGTATATGTGTGTGTGTAGTTATATACGTGAGTGTGTTTGGGTATATATGTGTGTGAATGTATGTGATATGTATGTATGTATGTATGTATGTATGTATGTATGTATGTATGTATGTATGTATGTATGTATGTATGTATGTATGTATGTATGTATGAATAGCTGTGTGTGTGTGTGTATGTGTGCGTGTGTGTGTGTATGTATGTGTGTGTATATGTGTATGTATATATGCGTGTGTGTACATGTTTATGTATTTGTGTGTGTGTATCCAGGTTTATGTCCCTATGTGCATGTATCTATTTAGGTGTATGTGGATACATGCATGTGTGTGTATATACATATATGGATGATATGCATGGGTGTATTATGTATGTATGTATGTATGAATATGAGTTGCATGAGTGTAAGTAAATGATTACTGGGAAATGTATTGTGACATGAACATGCAAAGTGTATGCATATACTGATATACTATATGCAATGATTTAAAGGTATGTGTATGTATATCATATGAATAGCTACTTATATATACGTGTATTTTCAATTAGGCACATGTGTACATGCATGTATCAATGTACATTGTATGTATGTATAATCATGTACATGTTCATATGTTTCTTACACTTACGCATAGCAAAACTCTTAGACGCCACACATTAATCCACGGTTTATTTTCATTGATTGTATGAATATGCATGTGTGTGTGTGTGTGTGTGTATGTGTATGGATTATTTATCTATCTTTTCTGTTTATGACTTTATTTTGATATATGTGGACATGTATGAGTATTTAAATACTTCTATGCCTATTATATATATATGACTTTTCAACTACTGCCTCCAACTCCCCCCAAACGCTTAAACGCTCAGACATGTGATTGTAAATAGAAAGCTCCTCCCCTTTTCTCTGTTTTCTTTTTGCTTATAACACCTGATTGTCCTGTGTCCACCTTTTACTCTTTAAACAACACATTATAAACTTCTTGACACATATTACAACACAGACACCAGACTGCACCACCACTGTCTCGTCTCTCTCTCCTGCTCTTTTTCTCTCCACTCTCCACACCCGGTGACTCTAGCCCTCCTCTGCAGAATATTTATACCCCTCTTTCTGACTCTTTCTTTACTTTTATCTTGTTTGATTTCTCCAGGGATCAATAAAAATATAGTTTGACTGCTATGAGGGCTGGTGAAGGTAGCACACTTGCACACACCCACCCACACACACACAAAACACCCTTGGTTACCAGATTAAAATGCATATATACAACTCCGGTTATACCAACATGGTATCAACCATAAGAGTATGCCAGAGTAATCCCTTGAACTGACTGAGGCCTACAGAGATGTGGGTATGGCATCCTTGCCCACCATGACAAAACAGGAAATGCATGCGGGGCAGAAGGAGGACCCAGTTATTGGTCCTGTTTCGCATTATAAAAGCCGGAACCAGAAACCGAGCCGCAGAGAGAGGATCGGTGACGGCGGTCAGGTGTGCCTTCTTTTAAAAGAGTGGCAGATGTTGGTGATTAGAGATGGTATAATGTACCGGCGCATCCGGGACCAACAAGGGGGAATGGTGGAGCAACTAGTGTTGCCTGAGAAGCTTCGTAAATCTGACAGTAGTTCACGATGACGCGGGACATCTAGGTCTGGAGAGAACAGTGCAGATAGTGAGGGAGTGATTCCATTGGCCACTGATGCTTCAAGAAATTAAGGCTTGGTGTGAGAAGTGTGAGAGATGCTGTCTTCGAAAGAGACCAATGGCAGGAGCCAGGGCCCCCCTAGTGAGCATTCACAGTAGTGCACCGATAGAGCTTATTTGTATGGATTTTTTTGGCACTGGAAAAGTCGAGGGGTGGCATAGAAAATGTCCTCATTGTCACAGACCCCTTCTCACGCTACGCACAGGCATACCCCACCAAAGATCTAAAGGCTACCACAGCAGCCAGAGTGCTGTGGAGAAATTCTTCTGTCGGTTTGGGTTCCCGGCTAAATTGCACACAGATCAAGGACGCAATTTTGAAACTTCAGTGGTGAAGGAGCTGTGTAGGTGTACAGGCATCATCAAAACTCACACAACCCCCTACCACCCCCAGGGCAACGGTGTTACAGATGGATACAACCGGACTCTTATGGACATGCTTGGGACCTTAGAACCTCACCTGAAACCAAGGTGGCATAAGCATCTGGATGCAATGACACATGCCTACAATTGTACACAAAATGACTCTACTGGGTACACGCCATATTACCTTATGATTGGCAGGCATCCCAGACTCCCTCTGGATCTGATCTTCAGGTTTCAGACGATGCATAAGCCAAGTGAATATAGTGAGTATGTCCAGACGCTGCATGACTGTCTGTCACAGGCATATACTCGGGCTAATCACACCTCTCGCCAGACCAAGTGCCTACAGATAAAATACTATGACCAGAAAGCAAACAACCAAGTCTTTGTGCCAGGTGACAGAGTTCTTGTTAAAGTGTGCCATGTGGATGGACGGCAGAAACTAGGCAATAAGTGGGAGCCTAGGCCATACACTGTGATAAAGAAACAGCCCATCATCCCGGTGTATGTTGTGAAATCCAAAATTGGTGAGGCTGAAAGAGTTGTTCACCAAGACCTCCTAACACAATGTATGTTTTTCCCTATGGAATCCAGTAGGGAGGTGGTAAATGAGGAATATGAATCTGCGGCTGTAGTTGATGAGATGGGGGAGGACGTTGAGGACATGATGTAACAGCTCACTGAAGGGACAATACTGAGGGTGGACTGCGAAGTAGAGCAGACGGAAGATGAGGAGGAAGTGGAGGAACAAGCCACGGTTGGGGGACATAACTGGCAGCCAATACCAAGGAGGAATGCACCGAGAAATTGACATACCCCAAGAAACTTTGCTATGACCTACAAACTGTGGGAACGGAAGACATCGAGCAGAAGAAAACGTGAGGATGGCTGGTGTGGCAGAGGGCCGGAGTGAGCAGGACAGCTGCACATGAGTAGAACGGACTAGCGGGAGGACTTGGTTTGATGGGCAGCGTTTCCAGTGGTGTATGGGGTTTGATCTGTGTGTGGGGAGTTGCTTTGTTCTATGTTATGTAGTCCAATGACTGGGAGGTGCGCCATCTAGTAAAGAAGGGGTGGATGTAAGGCAGTGGTTAAATGAGTAGACAGGGGGTGCTATGGTGCTGGGAGAGTTTATTGACTTGATGCTTGTACACAGGTGATTAATAACATACACACAAATATGTATAAAAAACGATATAAATTATATAAATGCACATAAATGCACATGTCTATAGATCACTGCACATATATATCAATATATACGTACACTTCGCATATACACATCAGAACACACAATTATTGTTTATACATACACCCATGCACATAAAATACATACATATACACAAACAAACAAACAAATAATAATAATAATAATAATAATAATAATAATAATAATAATAATAATAATAATAATAATAATAATAATAATAATAATAATAATAATAATAATAATAATAATAATAATAATAATAATAATAATAGACACAGTGGCAGTGAAGCAGGAGAGAAGATGGACAGAGAAAAGCCAAGGCGTACCCCAGACTCGCCGAGGCCCCAGATATCCCCATCGCAGGACCAGACCCAGACAGTAAGAGCGCAGACCAGGCAGCCAGGCACCCAGACGCCCACCGAGGTAATCTCTAGATCTTGTTTACGTTTAACTGATGGGAAAAATACTTTTGAGTTTTTTATTGAAATAACTTGTGAATTTGGGTAAACTTTTATGTTGACTAATAATTTGAGTTAATTCTGAGATCAGTGGTGGAAGGTTAAGGTTGGATGTTTTACTATTTATTTTTGTCTGAACAGCAGATTTGATCTGAAGATATTCTAGAAATTGATTTCCTCCAATGTTATACTTCTGTACGAGGTGAGAGAGCAACCAGAGTCTTGTTTTCATAAATATCTTTATGGTTTGAGATGGCCTTACTGATCCATGATGACAGATTTTATGGTTTCCTGTGGAGGAAGTCTGGATTATTCCCAATAGTAGTGTATTTACTTGGTGATACTGTGGCGTTGACCATTTGGTAAAAGTCCCACCAGGCCGTCAGAGGTGAGGCAATAATTGGGTTTTTGAAACAGGGGTGGCGAGTAATAGTGCGGCTTATAAATAGCAAATCAGAGATATTGATTTATTTACAAAATATTTGTTCTAGCTCTTTTCCAGGAGCAATCCCATTGATTTGGTTTGATCCATTTATAAACATACTGGAGTTTATTTGCAAGATAGTAATGCTGGAAGTTTAGGGCTCCAAACCACCATTTAATTTATTTTTTGTAGCATTGATATTGATTTTAATTGACTGATTTATTATTGATTCTAGAGATTTGAATCGCGCTTGGACAATTCTACATATAAGATTTATTAGGTAAATTGAAGCTGAACTGTGCAGTGAACAGATCATCTCAGTGAGGGTTCGGTTCAGTTCAGTCATCCAAACAGAATTTCATCATTGTTATCCACAAACTACAGACATCCCACCGAATAACAGAGATGTTCCCACCAAGAGGAGCAGCACAGTGGAGCCATCAGCCCGACTGAATGTTCCTGGTTCGACTCCCAGTAGGAGTCCTTCGCTGTTGAGTTTCCATGTTTCCCCTGAGTTTGTGAGTTTTCCCAGTTACTCTGACTTCCTCCAACACCACAAAAAGACATACGTTAGATGAACTGTTTAACTAGTGGTCAGTACTGTTGCCTCACAGCAAGGAGGTTCCTTGTTCAATTCCCGGCCCGGTGGGTCTTTCTGTGTGGAGTTTGCATGTCCTCCCCGTGCTTGCGTGGGTTCCCTCTGGGTACTCCGGCTTCCTCCCACAGTCCAAAAACTCTCAGGGTAGGTTGATTGATTATTTTACATTGCTTGTATGTGTGAATGTGAGCGTGATTGGTTGTTTGTCTTTGAATGTGGCCCTGCGGTGGACTGGCGACTTGTCAAGGTGGACCCCTGCCTTTCGCCTACTATGCATAGGGATAGGCTCCGACAGACCCCCATGACCCGAAGACGGAGTAAGCGGGAATAGATAATGGATGGATGGACTGTTCAGTGGAATAACCTTGTATCTTTGGAGCCCCTAGTGGTGATGGGGGTCTATTACATCTGATCAGTCTGATATAACAGGAAACTTCTTTGAGTACCAAACACATCAAGAACAGCTCAAGGTCACCATGAAGACTTCTTCTTAGTTTAGGAATCTCTGATCCATCTTGAATGAAAACCACTTCCTTCATGTGTTTGAAAGCCTAAAAAATTGATTTATCTTTTAAATAATCTCAGTGAACTTCTTGAAAGTCCTAAAATAAAGAAAAACTATTGCTGTGGAAACAGAAAACTATTTGATTGTTGAGTTGAAGTGAAACAGATCATGTCAGGGGGTCATTGGCCCCGCCCACTATACTTCAGCTCATCAATGAGATGATTTTTTCCTCATTCTGCTGCAGTGGAAGAACATAGTTCATCTGCTGTCTGTCGGAGATCACAGACAAATACGGAGATGCTGTGGAAACAAAACAATTTGTGTGGTTTATTTGAAGTGAAACAGATCATGTCGGCCACCATCCCGGTCCACCATCTGCAAGCGGGACTACAGCGGCGACACAAAAGCCAACACATCATGGGCACACCCATCCAGCAACCTGTCACCATACCACCCTCCAGAAGACCGGCCCACACACCAGAGCCCATCAATGACATTATTTCTTCCTCATTCTGCTGCAGTGGAAGAACATAGTTCATCTGCTGTCTGTCTGTCTTGAAGATCTCCAAAGACATGTTGCTTCAGCTCTTTTTGCTTCTGTCTCACATTCCAGGTGAGTTTAAGAAAAGGGATTCAAGTTTTGTTGGAGCTGCTGCATGAACCACATATCCAGACTGCATTTCACTCCTGTTCTGGTTTCTTTGCTCTGATAGAATGAAAATCATGTTTGAATCATCTTGTAAATGGAGCTGAATGACTTGTACAGTTGATTTAGTGGTGAATGTCCACAGAGTAACACTGTACACGTGACATTTTCCACTGTCTTCTCCTCTCAGCCTCATGGACAATGTCAGTCTAATGGCTTCATTTTCTCCACTTTTTCCAGGACTAACAGCTGGAGACACAATCTCTCCTGGACGACATGAAGTCAGTGGAAGAGAAGGACAAACTGTCACACTTACATGCAACTATCAGACAAGTAGCAGTTATGTTAATCTTTACTGGTACAAACACCATTCTGACCTTCAGGCTCCTCAGTTTATACTCTGGAAAGGAGCAAAAGACTTTACAGGTGATGAATATATTCCAGATGGTCGATATGGCTCCCGAACATCAGATTCATCCACTGATCTGACCATCACAAAGATAACCCTGGCAGACACAGCTCTCTACTACTGTGCTCTAGACACACAGTGATACAAAGTGTAGAAGAGGCTGAACAAAAACCTGAACACAGATATGTGACGACTCTTTAAAGAGGAGGGAAGTGGGATTCAAACCACAGCTTCATATCAGATGGATCCTGCTGATTCCTGTTTGATCAGAGTCTCTGTGGTTGCAGCTGCTCATGAAACTGTGGGAGGATTCACATGAGCAGCATGTCCACATCAACAAATACAATACTACATTCTTCCTCTATTTATTTATTCTGTTGTTTGTTTCTTCATGTAAAGAGTTTAACTCTAAGATATTTAATTCATCTCTACATATTTGACAACGTAGTCATTTACAATCACTTTACATTTCTGTACTTTTTACAGCATCTGAACCTTTATGTTGTGTTCTGTTGTGTTCAAATGTCATCAATTTTAAACTTTTATATCTGAGATATACAGTTAAATTTGATCAGACTGACTTCAGATTCATGAACTTTGTCCACAAAGACAATTTCAAAACACAAATAAACAAACACTGGTTTACCAAACTTTACAAAGACAGTTGAAGGAGGTGATGCAGACAGACATCAGATCAAACACAGGTCAACTCTGGCTGCTGTTGACACGTCCAGAAATGAATCTACCAGCAGACATGAACCTGAAATTATGTTTGTTACAACTCAAAGTAAAGACATATGAGGTCAGATCAACGACGCAAAAAGGTAAAAAAATAACAAATACAAGTTCAAGTTTATCTACTTAAAACTTTAAAAAAAAATCTAAGACAAGAGGTAGTGATAATAAATGTATTTTTACAGTATTATAATATTTACTATTCAAACAGTTCACTATATTTATTACTTGTGTTAAAAAATTCTGATTCCTTTGAATAAGAGAAGTTGCCTTCAGTAATTGTGTACATATTTGTAACATTTGCTGGTTGTACTGGTCTTTGCTCGCACTCGTATCTTCTCCGTTTTTTCCCACTTTGAAACCACTTGTACTAAAACTGATGTCCCTCTTTGTGAGCACATACACAAGTGAGTCGAAATTAAAGGAAATCTGTTTTTATTCACAACTGTATTTTCTGCATTGAAAAGTGTGCTCTGGAATGAAAAATATATTCTAAATGATTTTGGTGGCTTTTTTCTGTTTTCTGTTTGGTGTTGCTCATTTGGCTCTCATGGAAATAATAGTGAGGATGATTGTTTTAAGTGAGGGTAAGGAAACTCCAGAAAGAAAGAAAAATGATTCAGTTCCTGCTGAAACCAGATGAAGCTGCAGTCTGTTAACCAGGAGGAAGAGGAAGTGAGAGAAGAGAAACTCCAGCCCGAAGAGGAGACGGAGAGATTCAGGGAGGAGCTGAGCTGTTACTGAACTATAGAAGAGACACAAACTTCCACATTCAACACAGTTCAACACACAAACCACCAACATCAGCTTTATTCAACATGGACTATTATGTACTTTCTCTACTGATGATCAGGATTCTAACAGGTACGTTACAATCTGCACCTTTAAAATCATTTTCATTCACACTTTTAGACATGTCATTCATTTCTAAAGAGGTTTGTGAGCAAATATAAAGCAGATTTGTCTTCCTTTAGGTGTCAGCTGTGAAGAACTCACTCCAGTCAAAGATGAAGAGTCCAGTTCAGAAGAAACACATCTCACTCTGTCCTTCAGATTCTCCAGACCTGCAACTGGTAGTGATGATTTGTTCTGGTATCGACAATATCCAGGAAAACCACCAGAGTTCCTGATCTCTCATACAGGAACAGGAATAGAAACATCACCTCCAAGATCTGGATTTTCATTTAAAGTGAATGATGATAAAACACAAATGGACCTGCAGGTCTCCTCTGCTGCAGTGTCAGACTCTGCTGTGTACTACTGTGCTCTGCAGCCCACAGTGACAGGAAACAGCAAAACTGTGTAGAAAAACCTGCAGAGCAAAGACAACACAAGACTCCACAACATCCACTAGAGGACCTCACACACTGTTAAAGCTCTGATTGTTGAGTCGTTGGACTGATGACAAAGACAACAGAGACATGAAGCAGGAAACATCACAGACAGACGGAGCTGCTGTGGAAACACAAAACTATTTGAAACAATAATAATTATACATTTTTCTCTTCTAAATACAGAGACAGTTTATAAAGTCATGTTTTTAGGCAGTGAAAACACAGTGTTGTTCCAAATATGGTAATAGAGCTGAAAGTTAATATAATTAAATTTGGAAAATAAAAAGAAGAGTGATATATTTTCCATGATTTGATCATTTTTGTAGATCAGTTTGAGTGAAATTAACCAAGAAACTGAAAAATGCAAATGATGAAAATATTTGGACATAAAACAACTGATGTAGTTGAATCATTTATAGATTAAAATAATGAAATGATAAATTGTCAGATGATGAACTGACAGTTTAATATTTGTTAGTTTTTTTTTCTGATAATCCAAGTATTTTATTTTATTATTACATCACAGCTTTTTTATTTCATCATAAATATTTTTGTCACTTTCGGCCAGTAAGAAGATGAAGGGGAAAAGCACAACCCACTTTGAGAATCTTGACTTTGTCTCTCTTTTAACTTCTTTGTGATGTGCAGATGTCGCCATGACAACAGGTCTAGACACCCGGTCAATTTGTAGGCATGAAAGACATAAAACAGATAAACAGCAGCATAAAACATAACATTAGTCAGAGTGTAAATATTCATTTAACAGTATTGAAGCCAGACAGAAAAGAACAAAGGTCTGTTAGAAATAAGCACTTCCATTATTTCCGAGCTTTCAGATCCACCTTCGGCTCTACTAGTTTAAAACATTTGTTTCCTGGATGATTTTATCATCTGTATGACTCACATGGTTGTGGTGGACAGTTTGGAGGACATCTCCTGGTGATGCCACACTCACTCTGGTGGAGTGTGTGGCAGATCTATTTCCTGTGCAGGTTAAGGAAGTTCATCATGAACACCTGCATCCTTACACACTTCTACAGACAGTACTTTTTGGTTTTATGTCAAATATCATCTCAAGAATCAGCCTCCAGATTAAGATCAATACATCACCACAGATCATCTTAAACACGTTCTTCAAACCTGGTCCTCAGGACCCGCTGTCCTGCATGTTTTAGATGTTCCTCTGCTCAAACACACCTGTCTTAAATTACTAGACAAATTAACAGACTTGTGTAGACCTTGATGACAAGCTGATGGAGATCCAATCAGGTGTGTTTGAGCAGACACATCTCAAACATGTGGTTGAAGAACACTATCAAATGTAAGGTTTACAGCCAGAGATCTTCAACATGCTGGAAAGAGATCAGTAAGAATTAGGAAAAGAAATAAAGATAACTCCATGAGAGTTAAGTGGAATATATGAATAAATAATAAATACATAAAACTAGGAGGTAGTCAGGCTGAAATAACTCTAAAAGTTGTCCTATTGTTGCGTAAAACGTAATAAAATATAGATAGATAGATTTTCCAGCCTTATGGATCTGTTTAGTGATCCTGCTGGTCTCTTTGAACCTGAAGCTGCTTCTCCAACACAAATCAGCATACATGATGGTACTGGTCACCACAGACTGGTAGTTGTGTGACTGGTCCTGCTGTCTGCATTCAAGGACTGGAGCTTCCTCAGAAAGTAGACTCTGTTCATCCCTTTGTTGTACACTTCATCTGTGTTTGTCCTTCAGTCCAGGCTGCAGTCCAAGTTCTTTTAGCTGTCCACCACATCCACCTCCGTCCCCAGGATCCAGACTAGGCTGGTGTGCAAGCTTCATCCTCCTAAAATCAATCACCATCTCCTTCATCTTCTTCAGATTTAAGAGAAAATGTTTCCAGCTGCTCCAGTCTACACAGTTAATCTCTGTACTCTGTCTCTGTCTCTGGTCCACCGATCACTCTGACCTGGAGTAAAAGCAAATCTGTCAAAACCAGCAACAGGTGGCGATTTAACACATCACTACTTCAAGATCCTGACTTTGACAACTACATTAAGAGAAACTGGACATCCTTCCTTGAAATAAATGATTCACCAGAAATATCCCCATCACGTCTTTGGGAAACAGGCAAAGCTGTGCTGAGAGGACAGATCATTTCATATTCCTCCCATAAGTAAAAGAAGGAAGAGCAAGAACAAAGAAACCTGGAAAAGAAGATTAAAGAGTTAGAAATGATTATTGCTAATAACCCAACTCCTCGAACTAAGTCTGATCTGCAAAAATATAAACTACAGCTGATGGAATAACTGATTAAAGTAGATTCCTCATCCAAAGACTCAGACATGAACATTTTGAATTCAACAAAAATTCTGGCAAATATCTGCCAATGAGATTAAGAAAAATAATGAAAAATCAACAATCTCCACAGTTTTTAACTCAACCTGAGCCATTGTTCAAGATCCCTTAAAAATCAATGATGAATTCAATAAATTTTATAGACACTTATATTCATCTACAAATAAATCAAACATAGCAGCGATTTACACATTTCTCAAGAACATTAACCTACCTCACCTTACAGAAGACCAGGCTGGAGAACTTGATGAACCTCTAACTCCAACAGAGATCCATAAAGCTCTTCAACAAATGTCTAATAACAAATCACCGGGTCCAGACGGCTTCCCGGCAGAATTTTATAAACACTTTAGGAATATTATAGCACCCATATTTACAAGATTAATAGCAGAAATTAAGGACAAATCTAAGCTCTCTATGGAGATGAATACAGCGATGATTACTTTAATATTAAAACCTGGAAAAGATCCCACTCTTCCAGCAAGCTACCGCCCGTTATCCCTAATTAATTCAGACACTAAAATTATCAGTAAAGCACTAGGGTTACGAATTGAAAAAGTAACTCCACTTATCATCCACCCAGATCAAACAGGCTTCATTAAAGGAAGATATTCTGTCAATAACGTGCACAGACTATTTAATCTGATTCATTACTCTTCACAAAAAAATACACCAACAGCCATTTTCTCACTGGATGAAGAAAAAGCATTTGATAAAGTTAGTTGGGAATTTTTATTCCAAACACAAAAAAATGGCTTTGGTGAGTTATTTATTCATTAAATCATGAAGCTATAGACAATAAATCATGAAGGTATCAATATGGCAGATAGGATGGGAAGAGGAGAGCCACATGGGTGTCAAGTAAGAATGGGAGAGAGACAAAGGTCAGGCCAGACTTGGAAGTAGGAAGCTTTGTTTCCAGAAGGATGTTGTGTCAGAGTTTAGACAGGAGGGTTGCATGCAGGAGTGATAAAAGGGGTGATAAAAGAAGGAGGGGGCTGGAAAAGAAGTGTCTGTGTTTACTGACTCAGTTTATGCAGCAGGGGCAGCATTAGTGAGGGCAGGATTTCCAGCTGCAGGTAATAAACCCATAAAACATGAGAAGGAGATGGGAGGATTAGCTGAAGTGTTAATGTTACAAAGCAGAGTGGTTATTGTGAAGTGTAGAGGACATGACAAAGGAAAAAGTTGGACTGCAAAAGGAAAGGTAATGAGGAAGCTGACAGAGAGGAAAATGCAGTGGCTGGATGTTCTCTGAGATTGTGGATGAGTGTCGAGGAGATCCAGCTCCACCTCAAACTAGATCAGATCAGGGAAGCACAAAAGGGGGTGTCTCCTCATGACAAGACAGTATGGAAGCAGAGAGGAGCTGTTGAGACACAAGGATTGTGGAAGGGACCAGATCAGAGAATTGTTTTGTCTCCGGAATAAGGAAAAGTGCTCTAGAAAAAGCACATGGAGGAGGAGATGTAGGAGCAGCACAGATGGACAGAAATGTATGTGACTGGTGGCATCTTTTCCTGAAAGACATGACAAAGAACTATATGACAATGTGTAAGATCTGTACTCAGTATAATCCAAGGCCAACTGTAACACCAGGAAAAGGGAATTTTTCCATCCAGTAGAGAGCAGGACAGGATACAGGTATGTAGTGATGTGTGTGGACGGCTGGAGCAGAAGACCAGAGGCATGTCCCACCAGAAAGAATGATGGTAAGTTGGTGATAATGTTTTTGGTAAATCAGTACATCCCCCAACACGGATGTCTGGAAAAGGTAGGAACTGATAATGGGACAGATTTCAAAAACAGTGATTTGCAACAAGTTCAAAGCATGTTAGGGTTTAAACATGCTTTTGGAAGAGTGTATCACCCTCAGTCCCAAAGTAAAGTTGAGAGGATGAATCAGACATTTAAACAGAAACTTGCAAAGATTTATACCACGAGTGGCATGAATTGGTGGAATGCTCTTCCCTTAGCATTGATGTCCATCAGGTGTTCAGTAAATCAGGGAACAGGATTTACTCCATATGAGTTGACAACGGGGAGACGGTTTCCAGGACCAAGTGCTTCCTTAATTTGGGAAGCGCCTCTAACCAAAACTAAACCTGATGTTGTGTTCAATGAATTAAAAACTTTGGTCACAAGTTTCTCAAAACAGATGCAGGATAACCAGAGGAGGCGAGAAGGAGCAGGACCTCCTGACGCAGAGTGAGTCCTTCTTAAAGTCATCGACAGAACGTGGTCAGAGCCCAGGTGGACAGGTCCATTCCAGGAGATGGAGAGGACCTCACATGCAGTTTGGCTAAAAGACAGAGGCGACACCTGGTTTCACTGGTCACAGTGCAGCAACCACAGAGCCCAGCAGGAGCGGGAATGAGATTCAGACTGGAAAGTCTGCAATGAATAAAACCTAGACCTCAAGAAAGAGGCAGAATAATCCCCTGGTCCAGATAGAGGCACAGGGTAGTCTACCCCTGTGTCTCGAAGAAAGAAGAAAGTAGATTATTTTCCATTCATCATTGTATTAATGTCTAATGTGTGATTTTTGGTTGTTTTCACAGTAGTTTAAATCAGTAGGTTTGTTTCAGCTGTGTTAGAAATGGTGCTTTTCTCAGGAAAATCCTAAGTAGGTCAGGAGTAACTGCTGGAAGTACAAGTTAACAAGGATGAGGATGACCTCAGCAGTGGATGAAGATGTGATCTCCTGTATGAAATCAAACAGGGGTGTAAACAAAAGTGGTTGGATCTCATCTGTATGCAGGCATTCGTGCCTGTCGGTGGGATCTCCAGATGCATCTGTACGGAAATAAAAGTGAATCTCTTCCTATAAACGGACGCAGGGAATCTTTGATTTAACACTCACCAGAGAAGAGGTGTTCAGTGACCAGGTCAGGTCAGGTCAGGGGTGATGGGGATGCCCAGGAACTTGATGGTCTGTTCACACTCTACCACCTCCCCATGAATGAGGAGAGTGTTCTGCTCTGCTGTCCCACTATGACCTCCTTGGTCTCGCTGGTGTTGAGCACCAGGTTGTTGGATGAACACCACTAGGTTAGAAGTAGTGCTGGATTTCTTCACTGTAGTTGGTCTCATCATTGTTTGTGGTAAGTCCCACTACAGTGGTTGTCCACCAACTTCAGAACCATGTTTGAGGATGGGATCACTGCACTATGGATGAATAGTGTGAAAATGCTGAGCACACAGCCCTGTGGTGTGCCTGCTCAGGACCGGGGTGGATGATGTTTGATCCCCTGATCCACCACCTGAGGCAGATTGGTGAGAAGGTCTTTGATCCAAAGGCACATTGGTGTTGACAGTCCCAGGTTGTGCTGCTTCACTATAAGCTTGTCTGGGATGAATTAAACACCAAACTAATGTCCACAAATGGCATCCCAACATAGGTGTCAAGATCCTGTAGGTGTGTCACGGCTGTGTGCAGTGCTATGGAGACCGCATCCTCTGTAGACCGGATCCCCCTGTAGGCAAACCGGTGCCTGTCTAGACCAGCAGGAAGGCTGTCTTTTTTTCTTTTTAACATTTTTTGTGTCTCTAGTGGCCTTTATTTTAAAAGTGCATACACAGGAAATGCGATAGAGAGAGGGGGAAAGACACACAGTAAAGAGCGACAAGCTGGGAATCAAACATGCGTGCCTGCATGAGGACAATAGTTTAAACATATGGTGCGCCTGCTCAACCCACTGAGCTATCTGGGGCCCCAGGAAGGTCTTCTTTGATGTGTCTTAAGAGGATCCTAAGACACAGATTACTGTTTAGGCACAGTCGTGTTAACATTTCAACAAAAAGGTTTAAATATTTTGTGAAGAATATGCCTATATGAAAACTTAAAATGATTACTTTTTCTTTTCGTTTAAAACGGTTAGAAAATATAAACACAGGAACACAGGAAAGGAGGATTCCTAGGCTCATATTTACGACCGGTCTTTATGGTGGAGAATTTCTGCTAACATAAACACTTTTTATTTCACCAAACCTCCTGTGACACCACAAGGTTTGAGAACAGGATGCGTCTGAAATTGACATTTTGCATAACATGAAATAAAACTGTGTTGATCCTTAATTCTGCTTTCTGTTTGTCTTTGGTGCAGTGAGTAATAGGAACATGGCAAAAATGTGTAGACACAATAATAGAGGACCTGAGGCAAACAGGAACAGTGTAAAGCTGCAGGGACAGGTTGAAGATGTTTAAAAAGACCCCTTCCAGCTGGTCAGCACATGACCTCAGAGTCCTACCTGACACCTTATCTGGACCTGCAGCTCTATTAGTGTTGATCCTCCTCTGAGAAGAAGTCACTTGGTGGAGCTGCAGGATCAGGGGCTGGTGCTGCTCCTTTAGTTGTAGGAGGAGCAAAAGTTTCTCTGCTGCTGGAGGTGTCGAATCTTGAGAAGAAACTGTTCAAGGTGTCAGGAAGGAGGGATCCTGTAGTCTGACATGGTCCTGATTCCTCTCCACATGTTCTGTGGGTGATTGTTGTTGAAGTGCTCCTCAATGCCCTGTTTGTACCTGCGTTTTACCACCTGTATTTCTTTTTTCAATTGCTATGGGCTTTGCTGTATGTCAGCCTGTCACCTGACCTGTAGGCAGCATCCCAAGGTTTGGGCAGGGACCGCACAATACTGTCCATCCACGGTATCTTTGATGTGTCGATACGGTATCTGATGCCCTCATGTGGTCAGAGGTGGTGTTGCTACACAGCGACTTTAAACCTGTTGTATGGAGGCTCAGTGACACTGAAATAATTCAGTTTATTAGAAACCTTTATTAAAAATATGCAAAGAAAAGCAGGCGGAGCCAGAAAGGTTTTTGATCATTTCATTTAGTAGTAGGCCACTGGCCGGAGCCTGTCAGTGTGCTGCTGCAAAACGACAGAAGACATGAAACCATGTTTCTCATCAACCTTCTGGACAAAAGGTTTGTTTGGGTCTGGCAGTGCTAGAGAGGGTGCAGAGAGAAGGGTCTGGATGCAGGCATTCAGAGAAGCCACTAGAGGGGAGTAGTTTGGAGTCAAACAAAGATCAGAGAGAGAGTCCCTGAATGATCTGAAATACGAGTGAATGTGTGAGGGCGGCCTTTGAACTCAAAAGCAAACCAGTACTGGGACTCGGGGTGTACTGGAACAGAGAAAAAAGTGCTTCCCAAATCAACCATTGATGGGGAACGAGACACCACAGCTTTATTTACAGCCTGGAGGTCCTGCACAAATCTCCACTCAACAAGTTCACCTGGCCCACGAATCAGGGAAGAGAGGTGTGGGGACAGGTGAGGTAGGACAGGGAACAATCACACCTTCTCTTAGCAGAGATTAAAAAACAGGGGTGAACCCCTCTGAGGCCTCAGGCTTGAGGGGGTACTGTTTCTGGCAGGGCTTGAAAGAAGATTTAGGAGTATGATCACTGCTGAAACCACGCTGCTGCACCTCCAACAGCTGAACTGAGAGGGCGCAAAAGGTCTGGTCCCAATACATGTGTGTCACAGTGAGTTTGTCATTTAACTGGTGATAAGAAACTTTTTCATATTCAGGATCTGGCCCATCCCTGCAGAAGAACAATGTGCAGTGTAACCCTCCCTCCCTCATAAGAGATGAGCGTGGCTGCACCCAGACATGACACAGGTCCACCCTGTTTGAGGAAATTGGTCTCTCACTCATTTTCCACTGATAGACATGTGACGGGGTGGAGGGATCATATTTAACCAATGTATATGTCTCATCACCTTGTTCAGTGTACGGGCGCCAGTGCACCCAGAAGACAACACGTCTCCACCTCCCACGGCTCGCTGCAGTCTTGGTTGTGCAGGTGCTGCTGGTGCTGCTGGTGCTGCTGGAGCAGGTGGCTGCTGTACTGTGGAGGGCAACACAGAGGAGGACATGAGTCCACGTCCACATCCACTTTAGATGCAGTTATGGCCTGTGAAACGGAGGCATAAGGACAGAGAGGTGAACTGCCACTGTGACCATCATTATATGGTGGAGGAGCAGAAGGCTGCATTTCTCCAGAGGTTGAGGCATCATCAGTTCTGCCTCCTATGTCCCCACTTAAATCTTGTCCTCCCCCATCATTTTCATTTAAGACTCTCTATCTCTATTTTCAGCTTCTTCTGCCCAAATTTTCACACACTTTCTATGCTTTTCAAGTTCCACAATATATATTGGTTTTATCTCCCCCTTAGACCGTTTCACGTAATGTTACAGCTTGATACCTCCCACCGGAGGAATCAGACCTCCTACCAAAGTGTCTCTAACAAAGGCTGGACTGAAGGAAAGGTCCTACAGGTCAGATGTTGGTAATTCACCACTTTCTGAAGGTTGTAAACAGATATTTACTCTAAAGTTGAACATCTTCTCAGACCCTGACCTGGACTTTGGTCATGTGACCAAGATAAAACCCACAGACTCTGAAAAACACCAGTTGACACTCTGACAAGCTGCTGGAAACCTGTTTCCAACTGTGGAGCTCAGCTTTTTCCCTCCACTAGAGGGTGACATCATCAAGTGGGCGGAGCACTACTGCTGCACTGTGATCAATCATTGTGTGAATAATAACTGCTGCTGTGAAGAGAACAGTTCTCAGACTGAATGTTGAACATCAGCTAGTTTCTCCTGCTGCTTCAAACCTTCTTGTACATATGGAACATTGGCTGTGGATTATTCTTGCTGCTCTTTTCTTTGGTAAGATACAAACATCCACATACTGATGGTTCTCCTGTAATCAATCATCTGTATTGATTCATCTCTTCCTCTGTATGTTCTGATCTTCGTCAGAGTGTAAAGGAGAAGACAAA
Source organism: Xenentodon cancila (assembly GCA_014839995.1). Taxonomy (NCBI): domain Eukaryota; kingdom Metazoa; phylum Chordata; class Actinopteri; order Beloniformes; family Belonidae; genus Xenentodon; species Xenentodon cancila. Next base: position 27,688,438 of record CM026207.1, read on the forward strand.
GTGGTCCAGCCAGCAGGAGATGTTACTGCTGCTGAAGGATCCACAGTTATGTGGATCCTTCAGCAGCAGTAGTCACTGTTTAAGCAGTAGTCACTGTTTAAGCTTTCCTCCAATGGAGGAAAGCTTAAACAGGAGACACGTGGTCTCTCTTGTTGATTCCTGTCAGCATTCACCCTGCTGTATTTTGGATCAGCTGGAGGATCTTCAGAGAATTACTTGGACATCCTGCTCATAACATTACAGTAATCTAGTCTAGAAGATACATTTGTGTGAATTAGTTATTGTGTATCTAGGAGGGGATACTTCTAATCTTTGCAATATCACCACGATGGAAAAACGCTGTTTACCACACCTGATTAATATGTTGTTTAAATGAGGTGTTTGGGCCCACAAACAACAACCTCTGTTTTATTGGAATATAGAAGCAAAAAATTAGTGGACATCCAGTCCTTGATGATGATATGCTGAACAGGATTGGCCCTAGCACTGAACCCTGCAGGACACCATAGCAGACCCTTGTCTGTACAGAAGAAACCTCATGAACATGAACAAACTGGAATCTATCAGACAGATATGATTTAAACCAACCTAGAGCTGTCCCTCTAAACATACTCTAGCCTCTGCAGTAAAATGCTGTGATCTATAGTATCAAAAGCAGTGCTGAGGTCCAGCAGAACCAGTATGGACACTAACCCATTATCTGAGGCCATAAGAAGGTCAATAGTGATTCGAACCAGTGGTGTTTCTGTACTATGATGTTTTTTGAACCCTTTCTGGAAAACTAGGACTATTTGTCCTACCACAGCTATGCAGATGACACTCAAAACTACGTGTCACAGAACCAGGAAATACGATCAAATTAGTCCAGACCTCAGATCTCTGCATTGGCTTCCTGTCAATCAGAGAATACACTTTAAAACAGATTTGCCTGTGTTCAAGTCTCTTCGTGGCGTAGCACCAAAGTACATGATAAAGCCATACTGTAACTGCAACTCGGACCTGAGAACCTCAGGGAGTGGTCTCCTGCTGGTGTCCAGAGTCACACCTAAACAAGGTGAAGCTGCATTTCAGCTTGATGCTCAAACAAGCTGGAACAATCTTCCAGAAGATGTGGACAGACCTTAATTGTGATGATGTTCAAATCCAGACTGAAGACAGTTCTGACTGTGCATATGACAACTAAAAGGATTAGTATCTGTACTATTTGTCTTTACTTGAATTAATTGATTATTTTTATGTTTTACAGAATGTTTTATTTGCCTTCTTGTGATTTTATGCAGCTGTAAAGCAATTTCAATTGCTGCGTGTATGAATGTGGTCTACAAATACACTTGCCTTGACTTTTAAAGTTAAAATCACCAGCCTTGTGGAAATCTTTATTTAATCTTTAATCTTTCAACTGTCACAGTATATATATATATATATATATATATATATATATATATATATATATATATATATATATATATATATATATATATATAATACACACACACACCCACACACATACACACAGACATAAATAATGTGTGTCATGGTTTTCTGCATCGACCAACTGACTCAAATGTAAAACATTTTCAGGAGGCACTGCGTTATAAAGGAGCATATTTCTAAATATGAATGATTGTGATGAGTCCAGGTGTTTTCTGGAGTCAGGGGGTTTCTGGAGCTTGTGGAGATAATGAACATCCACCAGGGAGGAACAAATGGGATATGGGAGGTTGAGTCCAGGTGCAGGTTTGGTTTGGTCTATAATTCACTGTCTGGGTCAAGAGATGTAATTAATTTTGGGTGGATTATACATTTTATTTTGCATAGAGTAATTGCTCTGTGTGTTATATGCAGGCTGTTTTTTTTTGTTAAATAATTTTAAAGGAACACAGAATGTGCAAAACAACAAAATAAGACAGAATGTCTTCTAATGTAGGTAGAAGACTGGATGGGATCACTGGCACTGCTTTAACTGGTTCAGATCCTATCTCGAGTACAGGAGGTACTTTGTTGAAATTGGTAACTGTGTCTCAGACCAAAAGGCTGCGGGGTTCCCCAGGGCTCAGTCCTGGGACCCTTATTATTCAATCTGTTCATGCTTCTGTTAGTTCAGCTAATACGCAGCTGTTATTTGTCCTACCACAGCTATGCAGATGACACTCAAATCTACGTGTCACAGAACCAGGAAATACGATCAAATTAGTCCAGACCTCAGATCTCTGCATTGGCTTCCTGTCAATCAGAGAATACACTTTAAAATATATATATATATATATATATATATATATATATATATATATATATATATATATATATATATATATATATATATATATATATATATATATATATATATATGCAGGTGTTTTCTGGAGTCAGGGGGTTTCTGGAGCTTGTGGAGATAATGAACATCCACCAGGGAGGAACAAATGGGATATGGGAGGTTGAGTCCAGGTGGAGGTAAGCCAATGACAGTGTGGAGTGAAAAGGAGACACCTGAATCCTGAACTCAAGTTAGATGGCCATGTATGTAGGAAGGAGTACAGGACATTGGCGCCAAACGGCTGCCACTTATCTCAGTCTGACGGTGCTTGCTGATCTGCAACACACACCTGCTGGAGTCCACCCTCCTGTAGTGGTGCTGCTCCATGAGGCCCCCTGCTGGAGAACAGGGAGGACTGAGAGGTGAAGAACCAGCACAAACCCATGCTCAGATCCCAACAATACACAGCTATATACATGCCCAGATATGTACATCGAGGTGTTGTGTAACCTGATGAGGTCATTTCATTTATTTTATCTTTTGAATCGGCATAAACCCTGCTTCAGCAAACAAGGAAGCTTGTATGTTTTGATTCCCACCACCATGACACAGACGTCATAGCAACTGGGACATTTGGACCAGACTGACATTGTTAGTTTGAAACCCTGCTGGGAACGCTGTCGTGTCACTCGTACGGCGTACATTCATGACACGTTCACCGCCAGTGTTTCCACCATAAAAACATACTACAGCAGGTTGATACATACAGGTTGAGTCAAGACCCTGCCGTTCCTGGTTTTTCTTCTTTTTGTCCTCCAGCTTCCTCCAAAACACATCTGTAGTATTATAGTGGTCAAAAATATATTGTATATAGTAATACTTGTTAAATGTCACAGCTTTGTCTTGAATTGATTTTGTTTTGGATAAATTACTGTATTATGTTCTTGTTGTGTTCTTGGCCTCCAGTAAAACTGTGCGAAACCTTGGCGTTATATTTGATCAGGATTTGTCATTTAAACAACATATTAATCAGGTTTGTAAAACCACGTTTTTCCACCTCCGTAATATCGCAAAGATTAGGAGCATCCTCTCGCAGAGTGATGCCGAAAAACTAATTCATGCGTTCGTATCTTCTAGACTAGATTACTGTAACGTGTTGTTGGCTGGATGTCCAAGTAATTCTCTTAACAGCCTCCAGCTGATCCAAAATGCAGCAGCGCGAGTGCTGACAGGAATCAACAAGAGAGACAACGTCTCTCCAGCTTTAGCTTCCCTCCATTGGCTCCCTGTAAAATTTAGAATCCAATTCAAAATTTTATTACTGGCATATAAAGTCCAAAATGGCCTAGCACCGCGATATTTGCAAGACCTGATAGTACCGTACGTTTAATAATAGAGCTCTCCGTTCTCAGGGTGCAGGTTTACTTAAAGTTCCTAGAGTATCTAAATGTAGATTTGGAGGATGGGCTTTCTGTTATCAGGCACCATCACTATGGAACCAACTTCCAGTTTGGGTTAAGGAGGCTGACACCACCTCCACCTTTAAAACTAAACTTAAAACATTTCTGTTTAATAAAGCATATAGTTAGTGTACATTTAGTACCTTAATGTGTCAGGCCCAGTAGTCAAAGCTGCAGCTACAGGACCAGATTAAAGCAGCTCATTTTAAACAGCTTCGGTGTAGATATGCTGTTATAGGCCTCTGCTGCAGGGGGGCACCAACATGATCCACTGAGTGGTGCCTTTCACCTTCTCTGTTTCTCTTTGCCTTCTCTGTCTCTTCTTCACCTCAACCCTCATTTATTAACAATATCCCATAAACTTAATTGTGGTCCATTGTTCTGGTAGTTTTTTTGTGCTTGTCTGGCCCTTCTTTTCCTCTTCTTTGCATGTCCTGCGGACCAGAGCCTCAGGAGCTGCTTGCTGACCTGCAGTTCCACCTCTGACCATCCCAGTGTCTGTCTTCACCTGTCTGTATGGATGTCTGTTGGATACTTGCTGACATCCCGACCTGCATTCCTCATCCCCTTGGATCACCGTCTATCCATATATCACCCATATTCACAGAAGTCTAATTGGACTACCAAGGACAGTTACTAATGTATCCTATCTTGTACCTTTGACGGTGTCTCTATGTCTCTATTCTTTCTTATTTCTTGCTCTACCCGGCTGGTCTTCAGCAGGAGGGTCCCCCCTCATGAGCCAGGTCCTGCTCAAGGTTTCTTCCCTCTTAAAGGGGAGTTTTTCCTTGCCACTGTTTGGCTTAAGGTTTTTCTTCCACTAGGGGAGTTTTTACCTGCCGCTGTTTATGTAATAATTGCTCGGGGGTCATGTTCTGGGTCTCTGGAAAGCGCCTAGAGACAACTTGTGTTGTAATAGACGCTATATAAATAAAATTGAATTGAAAATTGAAAATTGAATTGTATTTGTGGTTAACAGCAGTAACAATATATCAGTGTTTTGTGTGGTAATTGTCATTATTTGACTTTTTTTGACTTTTCACCAATATCTCATATAATAAGCATTAACCCTCTTACAAAAATAAAACAAATATTTATTTATTTAGAATACATATCACTAGAAAAAATAACATTTACTAATAAAAGCAAATTAGCAGCTTTTACTGATACTTGGAAACCTTTCCTAGCTCATTTTAAAATAAAATGAAATACTGGGCCTGGATCTCTGCACATTCCATTATACATTCCATTATATATTATATTTTACAGAACAGCTTTACGATCTATTCTCATTGAGAAATTGATGTACTATAAACCTCTGGTCTATCACCGCAGGTAATGGAATCACTTTAGATGACCTCCCTAACCCAAAGGTGCCATGTGCCTGCTCAGCTACTGAGGGTACGGGTCGCCGTCAGTGGTGGTCCCCTGCGTTCCCGGACTGGGGGTTGGGGGAGTGCTGGGAGGTGCGGGGGTACTGGCGGTGCACCGCTGCAGGCCACCTGGCCCCGGAGCGTTGGTATGGGGGGGGGCTGGGACCGCCTCCGCTCCCTTCCTCTGCTGCCGTCGGTCGGGGGGTGGGGGGTGCCCGCCTGCCCGGGGGGTGGGGAGCCGAGGGGACTGGCCTGGGGTTGGCTCTGGGGCCGGGCTGTGGTGGCCTCCGGGCCCCTCGGGTTGCTGTCGCTCTTTTGGGGGGGGGCCCCGGGGAGCTGGGACCGGCGGGGGTGTCCTGGTGGTCGTCGCGGCTCCCTGCCTGGACTGCTACCCCTCGAGCTGTCCTGTGGATCCCTGGGCTGCGACCCCTGTGGCTGCATGGGGCTCTACCCTTGTCTTGCTGGTGGGACGGGGGGGAGGAGTACCAACAACTCCCCCCTCCCCTTCCCAGGCTAAGCTCCTGCCAATCCTTTTTTAAATACACATCACTAGACAAGAGCACAACCACACAGGGGCACTTGTCACCTCACTACATCCAGACACAGGACCGGAGGTGCCGAGCTTGGTTGGGGGCACATAAGGGACGAGAGGTGGCGGGGCAGGAGTGCACTGTCACCTCTCCATACCATCCCCTACGGTCGAGAGGGGGCAGGGCAGGAGTGCGCTGCCGCCTCTCCATACCTCCCCCAACTCGTGCCCTCCTTTTAATGCACCCCTTCTTTTAATGCACCTTAGCACACCTTATCTGCACTTAGTTTACATGCACAGGTTTGGTAGCACACACTCACTGTGTCCGATCTGGAACCCGGAACACAGCCTAAATCTAAATCACGTTCACACACGGGTAGGGTGTAGGTCCAAGGATCTGGCGCTAGCTGGCCTGGGAGGGGGTAGAAAAGACACCTGGGGCTGCCATGGGTAAACCAGCGCTCCCCTGTCTCGCCCGCCAGGCAGAGCCCAGATCTGGTGGGAGGAGGGCCGCTGGGGCTCAGCCTAGGGGCTCATCGGGGCTGGTTTGGGGGGCGGGGGGCTGGGGGGGGGGCGCTGTGGCGGACGGCCTGGGGGGCTTCTGCCGGCCTGGCCTCTCTGGGCTCTCCCTCCGGGAGGGGCGGTGGCCCGGGCTGCTGGGGGGCCGGCGCGGGGCGGCCCTGGACTCCGTCCTGCGGGTCTGTCTCCTCCGCTCGGCTTCCTGCCGTCGGGGTGGGGTGGGACCCGCCCCTCTTCCCGGACCGAGTGGCGGGGAGGATGATTGGGGTGGGGGGGTCCCCGGCTCCACCCATTACTCGCTCTCGTGGCTGCTGGCATGTATCGATCCGGCTGACCGGTCCGCCTGTGGCTCCTGAGCTGCTTTCCCGCTCTGCCGTCATGGACAACGTAGGCGGCCCTCGGCCGGGCGTCCTGTGACCTGCTGGGGCTGGACCGGTATATGGTAACTGAGGGGGGGGATTTCGTACACCTGGGGAGGGCTGCTGCACTGCACTGACCCAACACACCGGCACCAGCGGTGGTCCAACTTGAAATGTGATTGTATCATGAGCAGTTGGCCAGCTGGTGTGGAAGGTCAACATCACTGCCAGCTGTGGTTCTTTAACTCTGAATCTCTCAGCTCCTGATCATCTTGGGGTGTTACACCCAACACAACAACATGCACTCACCCACACTACACTACACACACACACACACACACACACACACACACACACACACACACACACACACACACACCACTGAATCATCATAAATAACACAACATCCACCACTACCCTCCGCTCCTTTCTCTTTGCACTTTGCTGTTTGTGTTTGTTGGTCCTCTTTGACAGAGTTCAGGATTAGTGGAGTTGAATAATGGGCTGTTGAGAGGATTGGTGTGGGACACTATCACCTTCACTTTCACTTATGCACGGGGTATAATTATATAAAAAAAAAAAAAAAAAAAAAAAAAAAAAGGTGGGGCTCAGATGATGTGGGACTTTGACTTGACTGCTTTAAGGATGCCTGTACAAAGTAAACTGATGAGCCCAAAAAAAGAGAAAAAAAAAGAGAAAAAAAAAAAAAAAAATATTTATTTATTCATTGTAAGACTGAAAGAATTAAGTTAAAAAACTAAAAGTAGATTTTAAGTGGAGTTTTAAGTATTTGAACTTAAAGCTAGACGTCAGTGAAAAAATGGAAACAATGCATTGGTGGCACTTGTCAGTCTTTGGATCACTGGGTGATTTTTCAGTGATCTACCAGTCACTAGACACACCTAGACACACCAAGCTTTACCTGGCTTGCACTGTTTATCCTCCAACACGGCACAATGTCAAAGTGGCGTCTTTCCGGTTCAGACACTTCTTCTGTCCAATCAGCGGTGAGTATTGTTCCCGAGAGTCCCTACCTTTTAACCAGGTTGTTCATGTGTTTGAAATCCTGAAAATTGATCCATCCTTTAAATCATCTCAGTGAACTTCATGAAACTCTAAAAAACGATTCAGTTCCTCCTGAAAGCAGATGAAGCTGCAGTCTGTTAACCAGGATGAAGAGGAAGTTAGAGAAGAGAAACTCCAGACCAAAGAGGAGACAGAGAGATTCAGGGAGGAGCTGAGCTGTTACTAAACTATAGAAGAGACGCAAACCTCCACATTCAACACAGTTCAACACACAAACCACCAACATCAGCTTCATTCAACATGGACTTTTTTGTACTTTCTCTACTGATGATCAGGATTCTAACAGGCACGTTACAATCTGCACCTTTAAAATCATTTTCATTCACACTTTTAGACATGTCATTCATTTATAAATAGGTTTGTGAGCAAATATAAAGCAGATTTGTCTTCCTTTAGGTGTCAGCTGTGAAGAACTCACTGCAGTCAAAGATGAAGAGTCCAGTTTAGAAGAAACACATCTCAATCTGTCCGTCTGACAGTATGGACACTAACCCATTATCTGAGGCTATAAAAAGGTCATTCTAGACTCGAACCAGTGCTGTTTCTGTGCTATGATGCATTCTGGACCATGACTGAAAAATTTCAAATAGATCATTTCTATACAAATGGTCACACAGCTGGCTTGCAACTACCCTTTCCAGAATTTTAGAGATAAATGGAAGGTTGGAAATCGGTCTATAATGATCTAAAATGTCTGGGTCAAGAGAGGGTTTTTTAAATAATGGTTTGATTACTGCAACTTTAAAAGCCTGTGGCACATATCCTAAGCCCAGGGACAAGTTGATCTGTTCCAGTATTGTTGAAACAATAAGAGAGAAAACATTTTTAAGTAGCCGAGTTGGAATTGGGTCTAACAGACACGTGGATGATTTAGATCTATTAACAATTGAGGTCAGGTCAGGGAGGTCTACAGGAACAAAACAGTCTAGAGTCAGGTCAGAGCATAAGGGAGTCGCCGAAGTTGAAGAAATGCTCACTACTTAGAGCTGCAAGGATGCACGGCTCAACAGAGTTGTGGCTCTTTGTCAGCCTGGCTACAGTGCTGAACAGAAAATGTGGGTTATTTTTATTATCCTCTATTAACACTGAATAATAAGCTGTTCTAGCTTTGCGAAGCGCTTTTTTACATACTATTGGACTATCTTTCCATGCATAATAAATATCTACAATTTAGTAATAGCTTTATCGGATAGACATCTGCTAAAGTAATTCCTCCTATTATGCGTAACGTTGACAATGTTGAATTCAAACGTTATTAAATAGTGGTCGGATAGGAGGGAGTTCACATGCGACACTAACAGATTATAAGGTTCTACATCGTAGACAAGGTCCAGATCAAGAGTATGATTAAGACGATGCCTCGGTTCGTTAACTTTTTGTAAAATCCCCATCGATTCTAGAAGAGAATCAAAAGCCTACTTAAGACTATCGTTGTCAACATCCATTTGAATGTTAAAGTTGCCCACTATGATGACTTTATCTGTACTGATCAATAAACTAGATAAGAAATCTGAGAACTCAGACAGAAACTCCAGATAAGTACCAGCAGGAGACCGGAAACAAAACTGGCTTCCCTGATTTCCAGCTCGGCAGTTTTAAACTAAGCGTGAGGCTTTCAATCGTATTATAATCGCATTTAGGTTTGGATTTTATTGTAAGACTGGAGTCGTAGATCGCCACTACTCCTCCACCTCGACCTGTGATTCGAGGAATATAATAATTAAAGTAACCGGACGGCGTCGATTCATTTACACTAAAAAACTCTTCCTCTTGGAGCATTTTTTCTGTTAAGCAGAAAATGTCACTCCAGGTCTCAGTAATTAGATTGTTTACTAATAGACATGGAGCTTAAAGATCGTATATTTAGAAATCTGCATCTAATTGTTTGGTCTTTAGTTCGCATTAAATGGGTATTTATTTTTATTTTTACAAGGTTATTTTGGTTAACGCCTCTATTACGTCGCGCTTGGTGAACATTTGGAGGACGGGGAATCGATACTAGATCTATTTTACTTGGCACCTCGTTAGAATCTCCAATTACATCATTTACTTCTACCTTTTTATTGGCAGGCAAAAGTCCTCCAGAAGCAGCAGAGAAGCATGAAACTGCAGCTCTGCAGCCCGGTCTGGACCCTGGATTGTCAGGGGGAGGAGCTAATAATCGAAGCCAGATTTCTAGAGATAAGAGCTGCACCATCCCGGGTGGGATGAATGCCGTCTCTTCTAATCAGACCAGGCTTTCCCCAAAACGTTTTCCAATTTTCAATAAAGGCCACGTCGTTTTCTGAACACCACCGAGACAACCAGCGACAGAGCGACAACATGCGGCTAAACATGTCATCACCAGTCAGATTGGGGAGGGGACCAGAGAAAACTACGGAGTCCGACATGGTTTTGGCGTAGTTACACACCAAGACAATATTGATTTTAGTGACCTCCGACTGGCGTAGCCGGGTGTCATTAGCGCCGACATGGATGATAACTTTACTGTATTTACGATTACCCTTTGCCAGCAGCTTCAAATTTGCTTCGACGTCGCCCGCTCTGGCCCCCGGGATGCACCTAACTATGGTCGCTGGAGTCGGCCTCACATGTCTCAAAATAGAGTCGCCAATCACTAAGGTCGGTTTCTCGGCTGGTGTGTCGCTGAGTGGGGAAAAATGGTTAGAGACGTGAAGCAAATGGTGGTGTTCCGTGCGCATTTTGGGACTACGCTTCCTCCGAACCATCACCCAGCCGCCCTGACTGCCCGGCAGCTCGGGGGCTGCAGGGGGGCGCTACCAGCAGCTGCTCCTGGCCGGTCCGGAGCTACTTCAGCCTGACGAGGTACCGAGTCTAACGGGCTATGGTTTATTTGGTGGAACCGGACCTCTAACTCACTGAGCCTCATTTCCAAAGCTAAGAACACACTACATTTTATACGCTTTTATCAGAGTCAAGTTTTTTGTCAATTCTACTACATGGGAGATACATACAGAGAATCGAAATTACGTTACTCTCAAACCCTCGGTGCTACACAATACATATATTTTAAACACAAAGTGCAAATTAAAAAGAAACAAGTTATGGCATGACGTTTGAGTGTACAACAGTTTTTCAGTCTGATTAAAGTTACCTGGTGCAAAGTAGGCGGTCCAGTTCTCCCATAAGTTCCAGAGACTGAGGTCAGAGTGAGTGATGGGGGGCCAGGGAGGGAAACGGTGGAAAAGCAGGGAGAGTGTTCAGCTCCATGACAGCGTGGTGGATGAGACTGTCCCTCAGTCGGCTGGTTCTGGCCCGGAGGGTCCGCAGCCTCCTCCCTGATGGCAGCAGACTGAAGAGGCTGTGTGACGGGTGGGTGGGGTCTCTCACAATGCTGAGGGCTTTGCAAGTCAGACGGCTGTTGCAGATGTCCTGAAGTGAGGGGAGAGAGACACCAACGATTATCTCAGCTGCTCTCAGCCTTGATATGATGCATGACTAGCCGTTCAAAGCACTTCATGATGATGGGAGTCAATGCGACTGGACGGTAGTCGTTGGAGCAGAAGGGAGATGACCGTTTTGGGACCGGAAGGATGTTGGTGGCTTTGAAGCACGTGGGAACCACCGCCTGACTCAGTGACATGTTAAAGATTTCTGTGAAGACCTCCGTGAGTTGTCCTGCACAGTCTCTCAGTACACGACCAGGTATGGTGTCAGGACCCAGACTTACCGTCTTCACTAAAGACGGCAGAGGAATAACTGAACATTTCACACACTGAGGAGTACGAAGGAGAAACGGAGAGGCCAGGAGACGGAACATGTATCGGTGACGGGTGGAAATGAAAGTTAAATAAGAGAAAAGGTACAAGTGCTCGAATTAAAAAGAAGTTTACAAGATGTAGTGTTTTATTATCCAAACAAACTAAAATCAGAGCATAAGGATTCGAAGAATCAGAGCCCGTAATGCCGTGCAGACAAGCACAGACCACAAACAACAAACAGGAAGTGACGCAATACATTACCCCCCCAGGGAAGTTAGCTCTATTGCATATTCCAGGGCAGTGTTTTAAATGTGGATAAAAATAGAGAGAAAACATGAGCTTGAGTGGCCGTTTGTCATAATTAATGCAGCTGAACTAAAGCCCATCATTTATGCTTCAAAGCATCACAATGTCCAGAATCAACGTGGTTAAAGGTAAACTGCAGCTTAAGTGACCTTCTTATAAGACAATCAATAAAGTACTGAACTAACAGAAGCATGAACAGATTGAATAATAAGGGTCCCAGGACTGAGCCCTGGGGAGCCCCGCAAGTAATAGCCTTTTGGTCTGAGACACAGTTACCAAATTCAGCAAAGTACCTCCTGTACTCGAGATAGGACCTGAACCAGTTTAAAGCAGTGCCAGTGATCCCATCCAGTCTTCTACCTACATTAGAAGACATTCTGTCTTATTTTGTTGTTTTGTACAATTTGTGTTCTTTTAAAAGTATTTAACAAAAAACCAGCCTGCATATAACACACAGAGTAATTACTCTATGCAAAATAACATGTATAATCCACCCAAAATTAATTACAGTTCTGACCAAGACAGTGAATTATAGACCCATCTCCAACCTTCCAATTGTATCTAAAATCCTGGAAAAAGTAATTACAGCTGTGTGACCATTTGTAAAGAAATGTTTTTGTTTGAAGTTTTCCAGTAAGGGTTCAAAAAACATCATAGTACAGAAACACCACTGGTTCGAGTCACTATTGACCTTCTTATGGCCTCAGATAATGGGTTAGTGTCCATACTGGTTCTGCTGGACCTCAGATAATGGGTTAGTGTCCATAATTATTCTGCTGGACCTCAACGCTGCTTTTGATACTATAGATCACAACATTTTACTGCAGAGGCTAGAGTATCAATTTCAATTTCAATTTCAATTTTATTTATATAGCGTCTATTACAACACAAGTTGTCTCTAGGCACTTTCCAGAGACCCAGAACAACTAGTGTTGTTCTGGGTCTTTCCACTTTCCAGAGACCCAGAACAACTAGTGTTTCCAACTAGTGTTGCCTGAGAAGCTTCGTAAATCTGACAGTGGTTCACGATGACGCGGGACATCTAGGTCTGGAGAGAACAGTGCAGATAGTAAGGGAGTGATTCCATTGGCCACTGATGTTTCAAGAAATTAAGGCTTGGTGTGAGAGATGCTGTCTTCGAAAGAGACCAACGGCAGGAGCCAGGGCCCCCCTAGTCAGCTTTCACAGTAGTGCACCTATGGGGAGATGGGGGAGGACGTTGAGGACATGATGTAACAGCTCACTGAAGGGGCAATACTGAGGGTGGACTGTGAAGTAGAGCAGACGGAGGATGAGGAGGAAGTGGAGGAACAAGTCACAAGTCACAAGTCACGGTTGGGGTATATAACTGGCAGCCAATACCAAGGAGGAATGCACCGAGAAATTGACATACCCCAAGAAACTTTGCTATGACCTACAAACTGTGGGAACGGAAGACATCAAGCAGAAGAAAACGCGAGGATGGCTGGTGTGGCATAGGGCAGGACACCTTACGGGACACCGTAGTAGAAGTTTTTTTTTACTGTGGGCAGCGCGCGCTTAATCAGTGTTTGTTTGAAGTTTGAAAGGTAATGCTTGTGGAGCTGTCGGCTGACCAACTTCAAATAAATAGAGCGGTCTGAGCCACGCCCATGAGCACCGTGTGTTTGACTCTTGCCTTGTCGGTTCATTCCGGACAACAACCACACCAACCAAACATAACGCAGAGTCTTTGGGGTGTACAGGGAGGCACGGAGCCGCACGGCCTGGGTACATATACATACACACACATATATAACAAAGATCAATGTGTTTTTAAGTTTTAATTTAAGAGTACATAATCGTCTTACTATGCATGAATGTAAGATACATATACATATGTACATTATTATACTAACATATAAATATACACTCATACATTCATGTACACAGGTGCTTAACTAGATACACACAAATATGTATAAAAACTATATAAATAATATAAATACACATAAATACACATGTCTATAGATCACTGCACATATATATCAATATATACGTACACTTCGCATATACACGTCACAACACACAATTACTGTTTATACATACAGCCATGCACATAAAATACATAAAAGTTTATTAAAGTGTAAAAGATGAATTCCTCTTCTCACATCATGTTAAAGAGCCTGAACGTCTCCACCACACTGGAGTTTTCAGGAATATGAACGTGCCAACAAACAGAATCATAGTGGACCAATGATGTGCAGGAGACAGTAAAGTTCAGGCAGTGTCCATTTATTTGTCCAAAAATTAATTTCCAGACAAACAGACGTTACGAATCGTCCCAGGAAGACTGATTTGATTGATGTCGAGCAGCATCTTATTTGGCTCATCCTGTATTCCACAAACTCCTCCCCAAACTTGATCTTTTCTGGACTCTCTCAGCCTTACTCTTCACCATTAAAATATACCTGCTGATTCTACCTGTATCCAATCCGTGTTGTTTTCCTTTTTTAAGTTTGTTCTGGGAGTGGCTTGTACCGGGTTGATCCCAATCTTTTGGTACATTCCCTCATCAAAGCCTCTCTTGGTTCACCATATTTACCATGTGAGTTGCTGCCCTCTACGTGTCCTTGTTTTCAAACTGCTTACATGTGAAACATTATCTGGTTCTATCCACACGAGACTGAAAAGTAATGACCTGGCTGAGTTTTAAGTACCTCACATACCTTTTCTTACGGCCATACCGCTGTACTTTGGACTTACACACAGCCTGCAGCCATGGCCGATGACTATGGTTCTCTTTTGCTACTCAACAAGTTCTTGTTGGATGTGTTTCTCGTCCCCCTGTCTGTCCTCCTTGTCTCTGATGATGCTGGCCCGCTCCTGTAAAGTTCTGACAACTGATGATTTGTGTGCAGTGGGGTGTTTGGATGTATAATAATACTGATGGGTGAGTGTGGGTTTTCTGTGTACTCTTATTTTTATGCTGCCAACTTATTTGTGGTGGAGTTTCAGGTCCAGAAAAGCTGTTGTCCTGTTTGTTTCCTCTTGATGGGAGAGTTCGATGTTCCCAGTACAAAAACATCCATTATACTAGGAATGCTGGTGAACGTCTGTTGCTGGTTTTCCAGTAAAAACTCTGTTTTTAACAATTCTGCTGCCATCTCGGGTGTTTTGAATACTGACTCTTGCGTGTTGCTGTGAGTCTTCACATTAAGCTGAGTTCTTGGTTTATTTTCCATTAATCACTCTGATACCAGACTTATTCTCAGTCGATTCATATTCACCCTTAACAGCTTTATTTCAGCTTCTGGTTAGAAAACCTTTTAACAGACTGGTGGGAGTGGACAGAAAGGATTCACTCGCTGGGCTGCAAAGTTTCACGACAAAAATCTGTGTTTTTAATTTTCATGATTTATACCACTTTAACTGTTATGACGGGGGACACAGGGATCCTGATGGCAGCAGTGGTTTGTTTGCAGACAAACAATCATGTTTGTTCAATCTCGTTGCCTCGTTTACAACTGAGCTCAGCTGAACAGTGAAGTGAACAGATCATCTCAGTGAGGGTTCGGTTCAGTCATCCAAACAGAATTTCATCATTGTTATCCACAAACTACAGACATCCCACCAAATGACAGTGATGTTCCCACCAAGAGGAGCAGCACAGTGGAGCCATCAGCCCGACTGAATGTTCCTGGTTCAACTCCCAGCAGGAGTCCTTCTCTGTGGAGTTTCCATGTTTCCCCTGAGTTTGTGAGTTTTCCCAGATACTCTGGCTTCCTCCAAAAAAATAAAGAAAAACTATTTCTGTGGAAACAGAAAACTATTTGATTGTTGAGTTGAAATGAAACAGATCATGTCAGGAGGTCATTGGCCCCGCCCACTGAACTTCAGCTCATCAATGTCCATATTTCTTCCTCATTCTGCTGCAGTGGAAGAACATAGTTCATCTGCTGTCTGTCGGAGATCACAGACAAAGACGGAGCTGCTGTGGAAACAAAACAATTTGTGTGGTTTATTTGAAGTGAAACAGATCATGTCGGCCACCATCCCGGTCCACCATCTGCAAGCGGGACTACAGCGGCGACACAAAAGCCAACACATCATGGGCACACCCATCCAGCAACCTGTCACCATACCACCCTCCAGAAGACCGGCCCACACACCAGAGCTCATCAATGACATTATTTCTTCCTCATTCTGCTGCAGGGGAAGAACATAGTTCATCTGCTGTCTGTCTGTCTTGAAGATCTCCAAAGACATGTTGCTTCAGCTCTTTTTGCTTCTGTCTCACATTCCAGGTGAGTTTAAGAACAGGGATTCAAGTTTTGTTGGAGCTGCTGCATGAACCACATATCCAGACTGCATTTCACTCCTGTTCTGGTTTCTTTGCTCTGATAGAATGAAAATCATGTTTGGATCATCTTGTAAATGGAGCTGACAGACTTGTACAGTTGATTTAGTGGTGAATGTCCACAGAGTAACACTGTACACGTGACATTTTCCACTGTCTTCTCCTCTCAGCCTCATGGACAATGTCAGTCTAATGGCTTCATTTTCTCCACTTTTTCCAGGACTAACAGCTGGAGACACAATCTCTCCTGGACGAGATGAAGTCAGTGGAAGAGAAGGACAAACTGTCACACTCACATGCAACTATCAGACAAGTAAAAGTTATGTTTGGCTTTACTGGTACAAACATCATTCTGACCTTCAGGCTCCTCAGTTTATACTCGGGAAAGGAGCAAAAGACTTTACAGGTGATGAATATATTCCAGATGGTCGATATGGCTCCCGAACATCAGCTACATCCACTGATCTGACCATCACAAAGATAACCCTGGCAGACACAGCTCTCTACTACTGTGCTCTAGAAACACAGTGATACAAAGTGTAGAAGAGGCTGAACAAAAACCTGAACACAGATATGTGACGACTCTTCAAAGAGGAGGGAAGTGGGATTCAAACCACAGCTTCATATCAGATGGATCCTGATGATTCCTGTTTGATCAGAGTCTCTGTGGTTGCAGCTGCTCATGAAACACTGTGGGAGGATTCACATGAGCAGCACGTCCACATCAACTATTTAACAATGACATGATCCTACCAACACAAACTGCTGATGAAAATTATTTTAGGTTTTAAGCCACTTTTTTTTTCTCTTTTTTAAATGTCAGAAAAGTTGCAGCTAAATCCCGTAGAACCAGTGATCATCAGAAGGTGGTTGTTGTATTGAGGGGAATGTGTCTCTTTTCTCTTCAATTTGAGTTTTTTCTTCAAAGAAACATTGTCTCTTAATTCAATTCAATTCAATTTATATGGTCTTTTTTACAATACAAGTTCTCTCTAGACCAGGGGTGGGCAATCCTGGTCCGTGAGGGTCGGTGTCCTGCATGTATTTGATAGTTCCCTGCATTAACACATGTGAAACAAATGCCTGTGTCATTAACAGAGTTGTGCAGACCTTGATGGCAGGCTGATGATGACCATTCATTAGAATCAGGTGTGTTAATAAAAGGGAAACATCTAAAAGATGCAGGAGAGCAGTCCTGGAGGACCAGGATTGCCCACCCCTGCTCCAGGCAGTTTCCAGAGACCCGGAACATGACCCCCAAGCAATTATTACATAAACAATGGCAGGTAGAAACTCCCCCAGTGGGAAAAACAAAGTCCTCCTCCAAATCTACATTTGAATACTCAAGGAACTACAAGTAGACCTGCACTCTGACAATGGAGAGAACTACTAGGATCATTTGGAACTATCAGGTCTTGCAAATATTGTGGCTCTAGGTTATTTTGGACTTTGTTTGGAAGTTGTAAAATTTCTAATTGGATTCTGGGTTTTACAGGGAGACACTGGAGGAAAGCTTACACAGGAGACACGATGTCTCTCTTGTTGATTCCTGCAGCATTCACGCTGCTGCATTGTGGAGCTCAGCTTTTTCCCTCCACTAGAGGGTGAGATCATCAAGTGGGATAGATAGATAGATAGATAGATAGATAGATAGATAGATAGATAGATAGATAGATAGATAGATAGATAGATAGATAGATAGATAGATAGATAGATAGATAGATAGATAGATAGATAGATAGATAGATAGATAGATAGATAGATAGATAGATAGATAGATAGATAGATAGATAGATAGATAGATAGATAGATAGATAGATAGATAGATAGATAGATAGATAGATAGATAGATAGATAGATAGATAGATAGATAGATAGATAGGGTCTCCAGGGTCACCAGATTGGGGCTGATGATTTTTCCAGCCTTATGGATCTGTTTAGTGATCCTGCTGGTCTCTTTGAACCTGAAGCTGCTTCTCCAACACACCACAGCATCCATGATGGTACTGGTCACCACAGACTGGTAGTTGTGTGACTGGTCCTGCTGTCTGCATTCAAGGACTGGAGCTTCCTCAGAAAGTAGACTCTGTTCATCCCTTTGTTGTACACAGCATCTGTGTTTGTCCTTCAGTCCAGGCTGCAGTCCAAGTTCTTTTAGCTGTTCACCACATCCACCTCCGTTCCCAGGATCCAGACTAGGCTAGTGTGCAAGCTTCATCCTCCTAAAATCAATCACCATCTCCTTCATCTCATTCAGATTTATTAGAAAATGTTTCCAGCTGCTGCAGTCCACAAAGCTAATCTCTGTACTCTGTCTCTGTCTCTGGTCCACCGATCACTCTGACATGGAATAAAAGCAAATCTTTCAAAACCAGCAACAGGTGGCGATTTAACACATCACTACTTGAAGATCCTGACTTTGACAACTACATTAAGAGAAACTGGACATCCTTCCTTGAAATAAATGATTCACCAGAAATATCCCCATCACGTCTTTGGGAAACAGGCTAAGCTGTGCTGAGAGGACAGATCATTTCATATTCCTCCCATGAGTAAAAGAAGGAAGAGCAAGAACAAAGAAACCTGGAAAAGAAGATTAAAGAGTTAGAAATGAATAATGCTAATAACCCAACTCCTCGAACTAAGTCTTATCTGCAAAAATATAAACTGCAGCTGAACGAATACCTGAATAAAAAAGTAGATTCCTCATCCAAAGACTCAGACATGAACATTTTGAATTCAGCAATAAATCTGGCAAATATCTGCCAGTGAGATTAAGAAAAATAATGAAAAATCAACTATCTCCACAGTTGTTAACTCAACTGGAGCCATTGTTCAAGATCCCTTAGAAATCTATGATAAATTCAATAACTTTTATAGACACCTGTATTCATCTACAAATAAATCAAACATAGCAGAGATTTACACATTTCTCAAGAACATTAACCTACCTCACCTTACAGAAGATCAGGCTGGAGAACTTGAACTTAAACTCCAACAGAACTCCATAAAGCTCTTCAACTCATGCCTAATAACAAATCACCGGGTCCAGACGGCTTCCCGGCAGAATTTTAAAAATACTTTTGGAATATTGTAGCACCTATATTTATAAGACTAATAGCAGAAATTAAGGAAAATTCTAAGTTATCTATAGAAATGAAGACAGCGAGGATTTCTTTAATATTAAAACCTGGAAAAGATAAATTTACCAATAAACCTTATTGGTAGAATTGCCATAAAAAAATGACCGTACTTCCTATGCTAAATTATCTTTTCTCAATGATTCCCATCAAGCCTCCAACCCCCTGGTTCAAATCTCTAGACTCAATAATCACACACTATAATTGGAAAAGTAAAACAGCTAGAATTAAACTATCAACACCAAAGAAAAAAAAAATTAAATGTTGGTCTGGAGGCCCCAAACTTCCTTCACTACTTTCTTGCAAAAAAATTCCAGTATGTTCATAAATGGATCAAACCAAATCAGTGTGATTTCTCTTGGATAGAGCTAGAACAATTATTTTGTAAAGAAATCAATATCTCTGATTTACCATTTATAAGCCGTACTATTACCCGTCACTCTGCTTCAAAAACCCAATTATCTATTCTATAGGCATGTGTATTCATGTGTATTTTTTATTTTTTTTTTCTTCCCTTTCTTGTCAGTGTGGACATCGTGCACATGCTGTATGTACGATGCACACCGAAATTAGTCTCTGCTTTTAACCCATCAACTAGTTTCACTAGTGAGCAGTGGGGCTGCTAGCAGGGCAGCGCCCCGGGGAGCAATTGGGAGTTAAGGGCCTTGCTCAGGGGCCCCCAGTGATTTACCATTGTGGGCAGCCCTGGGCTTGAACCTGGGTCCTCCACGCCCAAGCCCACCACTGTAACCACTAGGCCACCACTCCCTTTTTGAGTGATTTTTTTTTTTTTTTTTTTTTTTAATGTATTTGAATGATTTGATTGTTATTTGTATATATGTGTGTATCTAATTAAGCACATGTGTACATGAATGTATCAGTGTATATTTGTATGTATGTATAATCATGTACATGTGCATAAGTATCTTTCATTCATGCATAGTATTGCGTCACTTCCTGTTTGTTGTTCGCGGTCTGTGTCTGTCTACACGTCTGATTCTTCGAATCCTTATACTCTGATTTTAGTTGTTTTGATAATAAAACACTACATCTTGTAAACTTCTCTTTAAACCGAGCACTTGTACCTTTTCTCTTATTTAACTTTCATTTCCACCAGTCACCGGTACATGTACCGTCTCCTGTCCTCTCAGCATGGCCTCCTCTCCCATCGTTTCTCTTTCTTACTGCTCAGTGTGTGAAATGTTCAGTTATTCCTCTGCCTCCTTTAGTGAAGACGGTAAGTGTATAAAATGACGGTTCCGGGGAAGCGCAGTCCCAAAAGGCACACGGAACACCACTATTCGCCTCACGTCTCTAACCGTTTTTCCCCACTCAGCGACACACTGTCGTGGAAAAAATAGTTGGTGGAAGAATGAGCAAAAGTCTACTGTCTTCGTACACTCGTTTATTTGAAATTAACCGGGAACAACAACGAGCGAAGGGGTCTGCAGAGTCCTCCCGCCAAATGAAGGGATGCTTTTATACAGAAAACATGAATTTTCTGGACAAAGACATATACATTAAAAAGGGGCTTGCGCTTTACAGTGAGGGCGCACACATTCCATGACAAAGGAGCATACGCTTCATGGCGGGTGCGCGCCCATTCCATGACAAAGGAGCATACGCTGGACGGCAGGTGCGCGCCCATTCCATGACAAAGGGACTTTTGCTTCGCGTCCGGGGCGCACACATCTCATGACAAAGGAGCATATACTCCATGTCTGGGCATACCTGTTTCGTGACAAAGAGATATGCATTTTACAATAGATGTGTCTTCTGACCGGCAGTTCTTTTGACGACGTTCTTTTGTTCACGCCGCCACTAGTACAGAGAAGGTGTCATTTATCAGGCTGGAGTCAGGATGTGAAGTGGTGTGTGGGGAGGGGGGGGAGGCTGCTTCCTCATGTAGAGCGAGTTGGTCAAAGGTGGAGCTGCATCCAAAGAATTACAAAGAAAGTAAGGGGTGTAATATAAAAATTCCACTACACTTCCCTCCTCTTGATCCTGTATGGATCACCATGATTGGTAAAGAAAACTCGAATAAATTCAAAATGAAAATAATAACTAGCTTCCGAAACATCAGGAAAATCACACCCTTCAAGGTTTAAGATAAACCATCATACAGGAAGTTGGTAGATTAATTACCTAAACAATGGTGTCCGTATCTGAGTTTTCTAAGGAGGCAAGGTCAGAGTGGTCACTTTCAGAGGCAACATCAGAGAAGGGAGGGTCTGTGTCAAGTAG
The DNA here is from genome assembly GCA_014839995.1 of Xenentodon cancila. Lineage (NCBI taxonomy): Eukaryota > Metazoa > Chordata > Actinopteri > Beloniformes > Belonidae > Xenentodon > Xenentodon cancila. The sequence goes on from CM026207.1 coordinate 27,709,748, forward strand.
TGGCAGAGGATTATATAGGAGTTCAGGGGCACGCTGACCAATAGCAGTATTAATCAATCTGACTACAAGAGCTCTTAGACACGGAACGCAGCAACACCCGCAGAGTGTTAAAATGGCGGCAAAGACAGCAACAGACATAAGGACGGATGTGACCAAAGCCTTATATTGACCAAAAACTGATAACCAGGAGTCCCACATTGAAGTATTAACACCTGAGTGTTTTTTCATCTTGTTGCTAAGGGTGCGGAGGCCTTCAACAGCTCTGGTTAGTTTACCCATTGGGGCTGTGTTATTAGGTAGGAAGACACAACAGTCCGATGAATACCCCTCCTTTCTCAGCCAGGAGCATGTCCACAGCAATTCTGTTCTGAAAAGTCATCAACGAGGTTGAACTAAGCTGCTCATGAACTGCAAGGAATCCGTCACGGGAGTAATTGGCCAAACGTTGAACATTGTAGTGAATGTAATTAATCCTGTCAACATTTTTGTTAATCGTGCACCACCAACAAAGAGACGATTCAAAACCGGCAGAGATCTGATCTACTAGTTTATATTGGTCAGGGACTCCTCGGGGGATTCCTATAGCATTTATATAAGTCGGATTTGGAGAGTGGTCAAGGGAACGCTTGTTGCGAATATATATGTCAGAAAGGCCAGATTCAGTAAGAACGAGGGTAGGCATGATTAAGGTGACAGGAGCGCAAATACCAGTCCAAGTGTGAGGAAGGGTGCTGCAGAGGGTACGAGCTCAACACCACCACCATAAGTCGGCGCGTGTCACATTAAATTTGGTAGTTGGGGAGGTCATGGAGGAGCAGAGGGAAGCGTTCATGGAGCCGACAACCACCCTGCCGGAGGGAGACGTAAAACAGGAAAAGTTACCGATGGCTACCTCAGCATTGAAGAATGGGGGCGAGGCATAGCGGGATGTGACAGAGAAAGGAGTATCCCAAGCAGAGCAGGGAGGCTCAGGGTTAGAGTTGGAAAGTATAGAAGCGATACAGGTGACGTTTAACTCGGCTGGGGGAGGGACGACACGGAGAAGTGGCCGGGGTCCTAGACATACAACACAATCAGTTTTGACTGAGAGACCAATTTGTCCAGCTAACAATAACCAGTTGTTAGTTTCTACAGAGGTACCAGATGCCATTTCAAAATAGTTGTCTGTAGGGTCATTTACTACTGTTACACCAACCGTGGATGCTCTGGCGGAAAGTACAGTGGAATTGGTAATTTTTACAAATTCTTCACATAGAATTATCAGCCCATATTTGTCTGTGCTAGAAGAATAGGCCCATATCAAAAACATCCAGCATGGGTTTTCAGATTTATGTTTAGGATTGTCAAACTCTCGGGGGAGGAGAGATTTGGTAGTAAGATTAACCTGAAGGATTATATTGGGGCCAGATGATATCAATGAGAGCAAGGACCTCTGGTGTCGTGCATAGGGATTAGTTGTCCAAGATGACCAGTCATATCCTGGAGGGTCAGCGACCAGGGTGCTCCAGGAGGTGTCCTTTGGATTGTTACTCATATACACCTGATAGCCAGCGGGGAGCGATTTGCCTTTGTCTTTCAGAGATTTGCGAGGGATTACTACCATGGTCACAGTACCTGTGGGTATGCACACCTGACGGATGGAGTTATGGCTTTTTTTTGGCGCACATACACTAAAATCAGAAGGAGTGGCTGTCAGAGATTTTTTGTGGCGTGCAACCGGAGTAGTTGCACCGGAGAGTAGAGTTGGATGGATGTTTGGACCGGTCGTTTTCTAGGAGCCAGACAATCGGGACGACGATGATGATGGCTATGAGGATGAGGCAGCTGGTAGCATCTCCTAGAGACCATTTTGGGTCCCGTCTGGGGTGCCAGGGGTGTGGTTGATCCATGTCAGGGGCTAGCGGTGGAACTTGGCACGTTACTGTTGCAGTGGGACACTGTATCACTCCGCACTGGTCTTGCTAGTGAGCGACGACGGAGGTGTGGTCTGGGCCTGGTCGGCTGAAGTCAAGGGCGGCTGGTCAGGAGGAGGGACCTTCTTGCAGTGTGAGGCATGAATCCAGGTGGCTCTCTCAGCGATCTTGACAGCAGTTTGTGTGGTCAGGAGGATCAGGAATGGGCCAACCCAGCGCTGATGGCTCCACTTCTGTCTTTTGAAGCTTTTGATCAGCACAAAGTCACCAGGGACCAGGGTGTTGAGTTGTCCTTCAGCGGGGCTCGGGAGGGCAACAGCAACCTGAGAACGAATGTCTGAGAGGGTTTTTGAAAGCTTAGCACAGTAAGTTAGCACGTTGGCTTCACACAGGGCTGTGTCGGGAGGAGGAGCCGTGGGGGGTTTCAGGCCCACATTAGGAGGAGTTGCAAACAGGATTTCATAAGGACTGAGATTTGCTCTGCCTCTTTTTCTCATCCGCATGTACATTAGTACGATAGGAAGAGCTTTTGTCCAAGGCAGACCAGTCTCAGCACAACATTTAGCCAGTTTTTGTTTTAGCGATCCATTCTCGCGCTCCACTGCTCCGCCAGATTCAGGATGGTATGCTCAGTGTTTTCTGACATCTATTCCTAGATGTAAAGAAATCTGGGAAATTGCCTCATTGGCAAAGTGGGCACCATTGTCTGAGCTTAATTTTCTTGGGATGCCCCATTGTGGAAGGATTTCGCTGAGTAATGCATGGGCTACTGCTGAGGCATCAGCGCTAGAAGTTGGAAAAACTTTGGGCCATTTTGAAAACATGTCCACGAGAACTAAGCAAAACTTCTTACCTTCAGATGGTGACAGTTCGATAAAGTCCATCATCACATGCTCAAAAGGAGCTGCTGGTTGTGGGTAGGCTGCCAGGTGTGTGTTTTGTTTTGTTCTGCCTGGGTTATATGATGCCAAGATCATGCATGACTGGCAATATTTCTGAGCATAAATAGAAAAGCCTTTTGTGAACCAATTTTGGAACATTATGTCCATCATCCCCCCTTTCGACACATGGTCTAGACCATGTGTCAATTTAGCATAGTGTGGGAACAATGCAGATGGAAGGCACGGTTTACCGTTTGGGCCAAACCATCCAAGAGATGTGTGAGTGGCATCACTCACACTCGTTTGTCGTTAGGGGTGGCGAGGCTTTGCAGTGAAGTGAGCGAGAATGGATCTGGGGTTATGGCTGATGACGCAGCGCAGGGAACTGTTGGGGGGCGTGAGGGGTGGTTCAGTGGTTGTTGTGATGTTGTCTTCGCAGCTGCGTCAGCACGTGCGTTCCCTACAGAAACAGGGTCAGAGGAGTTAGTGTGAGCAGAACATTTGCAGACAGCAATTCGTTTTGGGAGAAGGATGGAGTCTAGTAGATCTGCAACCAAAGAGTGGTTTAAAATTGGTTTCCCATCAGATTTGAGGAATCTGCGGTGTTTCCAGAGCTGACCATAGTCGTGAATGATGCCAAAACCGTATCTGGAATCCGTCCAGATGGTAACTGATTTGTTTGCCGTGAGAATGCAGGCACGTGTTAAAGCAACGAGTTCAGCGGCCTGTGCAGAGTAATGGCAAGGCAGAGGTGCGGACTCTACAATGTCATGGTCTGAACAGACAGCATAACCGGTACGGCAGTTACCGGTGGCGGGGTCACGAGAGGCGGAGCCATCGACGTATAGGATTAAGTCAGGGTTGTCAAGGAGGAGATCAGATAAGTCAGGTCGGGGAGTGCAGGAGAGAGAAAGTTCAGCCACACAGTCATGAGGCTCTCCATCGTCTGGTGTAGGGATTAGAGTGGCTGGGTTAAGGACCGGGCAACGTCGTACTGTGACGTTTGGTAGTTCCAGTAGGCAGGTGTGGTATCTGGTAATCTGGGCAAGGAGAAATGAGAGCTTTTATGTTCAGATAGAATTAAATGAACTTCATGTGGCACGAGGAGAGTCAAAGGGGAATAACCAACGCACCGGCAGGATGGGGGTTTTGACTGGCGAGTCATCACACGGTCTGATAATGCCTGATTGGAGGAAGGCTTTAAAAACAGGTGTGATACCTTCAATTGCCTCAGACTTCAAAGGATACTGAGCTCGGCGGGGGCGGTGGTGGGATTTAGGGCTGACTATCAGGGGCTCACAGTTTTTGATGAGGCCTACATCATATTTGTGAGTGGCCCAGACAGAAGGCGGTATTGAATTCAACTCAGGGGTGGAGTCAGGGGAGTTGAGAAGTAAAAGGGGAACAGGACCTAGAGGAGAAGCTTTCAAACCACAAACAGATTTTAGACATGTCAGCTGATGGGAGCAGGTGGTTTTGAAAGCAGTGTGGGGGGGGGAGAAGAACAACAATGGATTTGGGGTGGGGGTCCAATCAGTAGCTAAGTTGCAGGATCGAGTCCAGGTTCCCAAATCCTTCCATTGGTCAGTTTTAGACTTAGCTAGGGAGATGTGAGGATCACTGTCAGGTACCTTAGAAAATGTGGATTGTAGGGGGGGTGAGGGAGACAGAAAGAGCGCTGCGCGTTGCAGACCAGTAAAGGCTGCATGTTTGCAAAACATCAGTTAGATCCGAGAAGGACTGCTGTTCAAACTCGGAGTCAGGTTCTGATGTTATCCAAACGGTACAATGAACATTTTGTGGTCTCATGAAAACAACAGTTCGTGGAACTCTAGCTTTTGCCATGGTAATTAGGGGCTGGGATTCGTCTACAGAAATCCACCAGTGATATACAAGGGTGGGAGGAGAAGTCATGATCTCCTTGGTCATTGTGTAGGAACAGGTGGTAGGAGAAATTACCTTCATGCCTTCAGGGGAGGACCGGAGCCCGAGGCCAAAAGATAGCATGAGGTCACGGCCCAACAAAATAAAAGGGCAGCACTGTGATAACAGGAAAGAGTGTTTTAATGAGGGGAGATTATCAACAGAGCAAGATAGAGGGACTGTAAAGTGTTCTTTTATTTCTGTGCCACTAGCGCCAAAAGAGTAAAGAAATTTACCACTAAGTTTAGTACCAGGCAAATCAGCTGATTTAACCACTGAAAAAGTTGCACCAGAGTCCACAATAAAAACAATATTTTTACCAGCAACTGTCATATTAAACAGAGGAAGATTCAAAATGCTTTCTTCAGTTGGGCAATGAAATAATGTGTGTGTGTTTGTGTGTGTGTGTCTGTGTGTGTGTGATTGCAATCTTATCTGTTTGGTGGGGGGGTTCCTCACCCGACGTGCCCACCGGATCTACACCCCGCTTTGCCTTTCAGTCTGAATAATTGGTTTTAGATTGCTCTAGATGCAGGAGTCTTTTGTCATGGCACTCAGGGGACTCAGGAGTCCTTTCAGGAAGCTCTGTTTGAGGTGACTCTCGTAGAGGGTCATAATGAGGCCGGGGTAGGGGTCAGGCTTAGTCATTCCACGGTAATCATCGTGGATCGACTGGAGACGGAGAAGGTAGTTGTCCACCTCCTCTCCCTCTTTTTGGGTACAAGCCGTGATTTTTGACAGGACACATGCGATTGGGAAGCTATCTCGGAGAGCTTGGAGGAAGGTTGTGACCCAGTTTCTGTAATCAATGTCGTCTGCGATGTCACCGTCACATAGGTTGGCTGTCGTCCAGTTTGAAGTTGCAGGTTGACGGTGATGGAGGAATTGTGGCTTCAGCAGGGCAAACTGAGCTGGGGTCAGAAGGTTGAGAACTCTGGACATTTCAGAGGATGTGGGGACATAGTCTCTGATAAAGTCTTTTAATGCATTGGCAAGGGCTTGTCCGCCCTTTTCTGGCTTTGGTAGGTGTTTAGAGGCCACGATGATGTCATCCACAGTCCAGGGACGGTAGACGTAGGCGGGTAGTCCTTGTGGTCCGGCAACCTGAACCATGGGGGCAGTGAACACCTTATTTGTGGCTGAGCGTAGATGCATTTGGGAGGGGGGGTAGGATTTAGAATTTATGACAAGAATTTCAGAGTTATTGGGTTGGATATCGGGGATGAGGGATGAGTGTCCAGTAGATGATGGCAGAGAGAAGGTGGGAGGCCTCAGGGACGTGTGGGCCTGGTCTAGAGTAGGAGTAGAGGAGGAGGAGCTATCTGCCAACGAATCAAGGGCTAGGCCACCTCTGGCCGCTCCCGATTGGTCTGCTGGTGTAGATTGTGGTGGTTGGTAAGGCGGAGGGGTGGAGTCCAGTGAGGCGTCAACCGATGATCCCCACAGGCCCTGCAAAGAGGGATACAGACAACTACTAACAGTGTTATCATTCTTTGCATCAGTTTCGTTAAGTTCGTTCTTTTTTTCCTTTTTTTTTTTTTTGTTATTTTCAAGGCAGTTAGGTTTTTGCATGCTTCTTGGCGTTCACGCTTATCACACTCAGTTTCCCACAATTTCAAGCATTCATCCATTCTTATCATTTGTTGGACATCGTCTGATTTCACTTTTTTGTTATTACATAGTTGTCGGTTTCTTTCCTCAGTTAACTTTTCACGCAATTGTTTTAGTTGAATTGTACTCAGAGATCCCCCTTCAGGGAAACCGAAATTATCACTCCATTAGTAGACGAATTCACATGAGTGTTTCCCGTATTTGTCTTTCATAAATATAATTAAATGCGAATCTGTTTTGTCCTTGTTTTTTTGCTAATTTTCTGGTTGCTGTGCCTTATTAACATGTTACCCATGTTTCCTAACCTGATCTTGTGACGTCTACTCACAGGACTAAATGCAAATTAAGCTCACGGGACTGAGAGCTCGATCTTGTGTTAGCCAGGCCTCACGATTTACTATTATGTGCGCATTTTACAACCTGATCTTGCGTAAGCTCACAGGACTTTAAAAAGTTGGTCTTGCCCCAGCGCCGACTCACAACTCTGGGTGCCGCTAGAATAATTCGGTTTTGGCCTCCTGAAAGTTATGGTACGTTATGTCCCGAGTATCCAGGATATGAGAGAAAAAAAATTAATTTCTTCTCTTCGACACCAAAACCTTGTTATCTGAAATTTAGAGTTTGATCGGATCTAATTCAATTGTTAAGCTGGTTTTTCTTCACCTGTTCACTGATTCAATCCGATCTCCTTCTGATGCGCAAAAACCCGATCTTGCTTAAGCATTATTATTGCATCTTTCAACGATCTCTTTTCAGAACATCGACCAGAAAATTAATGAAGACAGTTGACTGTAGAATTGTAAAAAATCTTCGTTCTTATCTCACTTAGGTTTTAGAATTTGGTATAAATTTTTCTTATCCTATGGGCTCCAATCTGAGCCTTTTAATCTTTTGGATACATTTGGAAAAAAATACTTCTCACCGTTTACTTTCCCCCGAGCGAGTTTGGAGATGCCGTCGCGGTCGACTGAGATCTCAGGTAGAAGTCCTCTCTCTCAGAAGCGCTAAGCGAGGTAGTGAGGATGAATCTCTGCAGATTCAGGTGGCCAACCCGTCATCCGGATCTCAGCGGCCATGGCATCCCACTTCTGACACCAAATTATCGTGGAAAAAAATAGTCGGTGGAAGAATGAGCCAAAGTCTACTGTCTTCGTACACTCGTTTATTTGAAATTAACCGGGAACAACAACGAGCGGAGGGGTCTGCAGAGTCCTGCCGCTAAATGAAGGGAGGCGTCTTTTATACAGAACACATGAATTTCCGGACAAAGACATATACATTAAAAAGGGGCTTGCGCTTTACAGTGAGGGCGCACACATTCCATGACAAAGGAGCATACGCTGGACGGCGGGTGCGCGCCAATTCCATGACAAAGGGACTTTTGCTTCGCGTCCGGGGCGCACACATCTCATGACAAAGGAGCATATGCTCCACGTCTGGGCATACCTGTTTCAGATGTGTCTTCTGACCGGCAGTTCTTGTGAGAACGTTCTTTTGTTCACGTCGCCACTAGTACAGAGAAGGTGTCATTTATCAGGCTGGAGTCAGGATGTGAAGTGGTGTGTGGGGAGGGGGGGAAGGCTGATTCCTCATGTAGAGCGAGTTGGTCAAAGGTGGAGCTGCATCCAAAGAATTACAAAAAAAGTAAGGGGTGTAATATAAAAATTCCACTACAACACCCGCTGAGAAACCGACATTAGTGATTGGCGACTCTATTTTGAGACATGTGAGGCTGACTCCAGCGACCGTAATTGGGTGCATCCCAGGGGGCCAGAGCGGGCGACGTCGAAGTAAACTTTAAGCTGCTGGCAAAGAGTAATCGTAAATTCAGTAAAGTTATTATCCATGTTGGCGCTAATGACACCCGGCCACACCAGTCGGAGGTCACTAAAATTAATATTGTGTCGGTGTGTAACTATGCCAAAACCATGTCGGACTCTGTAGTTTTCTCTTGTCCCCTCCCCAATCTGACCGGTGATGACATGTTTAACCGCATGTTGTGGCTCCGTCGCTGGTTGTCTCGGTGGTGTTCAGAAAACAACGTGGCCTTTATTGGATGGTGCAGCTCTTATCTCTAGAAATCTGGCTGATATTATTAGATCCTCCCCCTGACAATCCAGGGTCCAGGCCGGGGTGCAGAGCTGCAGTCTTACACGCTTCTCTGCTGCTACTCGAGGACTATCGCCTGCCAATAAAAAGGTAGATGTAAATGATGTAATTGGAGATTCTAACGAGGTGCCAAGTAAAATAGATTTAGTATCGATTCCCCGTCCTCCAAATGTTCGCCAAGTGCGACGTAATAGAGGCATTAATCAAAATAACCTCGTAAAAATAAAAAATAAAATACGTATTTAATGCGAACTAAAGACCAAACAATTAGATGCGGATTACTAAATATACAATCTCTTTTTTTTTTTTTTTTTTTTTTTTTTTTCCTTGCCCTTGTTTGCACATATATTTATGGTTGATACCATGTTGGTATAATCGGAGTTGTATATATGCATTTTAATCTGGTAACCAAGGGTGTTTTGTGTGTGTGTGGGTGGGTGTGTGCAAGTGTGCTACCTTCACCAGCCCTCATAACAGTCAAACTATATTTTTATTGATCCCTGGAGAAATCAAACAAGTTAAAAGCAAAGGAAGAGTCAGAAAGAGGGGTATAAATATTCTGCAGAGGAGGGCTAGAGTCACCGGGTGTGGAGAGTGGAGAGAAAAAGAGCAGGAGAGAGAGACGAGACAGTGGTGGTGCAGTCTGGTGTCTGTGTTGTAATATGTGTCAAGAAGAGTTTATAATGTGTTGTTTAAAGAGTAAAAGGTGGACACAGGACAATCAGGTGTTATAAGCAAAAAGAAAACAGAGAAAAGGGGGAGGAGCTTTCTATTTACAATCACATATCTGAGCGTTTGAGCGTTTGGGGGGAGTTGGAGGCCGTATTGAAAAGTCATATATATATAATAGGCATAGAAGTATTTAAATACTCATACATGTCCACATATATCAAATTAAAGTAATAAACAGAAAAGATAGATAAATAATCCATACACACACACACACACACACACACACACACACACACAAACACACTCACACACTCACACGCATATTCATACAATCAATGAAAATAAACCGTGGATTAATGTGTGGACATCTAAGATTTTTAATATGCATAAGTGTAAGATACATATGCACATGTACATGATTATACATACATACAAATATACATTGATACATGCATGTACACATGTGCCTAATTGAAAATACACATATATATAAGTAGCTATTCATATGATATACATACACATACCTTTAAATCATTGCATATAGTATATATATATAATCATAATCATATATAATCAGTATATGCATACACTTTGCATGTTCATGTCACAATACATTTCCCAGTAATCATTTACTTACACTCATGCAACTCATATTCATACATACATACATACATACATACATACACCCATGCACATCACCCATATATGTATATACACACACATGCTTGTATCCACATACACCTAAATAGATAGATGCACATAGGGACATAAACCTGGATACACACACACAAATACATAAACATGTACACACACACACACACAAACACACTCACATATAAAACTACACACACATATACACACACATACACACGCACACATACACACACACACACAGCTATTCATACATACATACATACATACATATCACATACATTCACACACATATTTACACAAACACACTCTCGTATATAACTACACACACACATATACACACACATACATACACATACACGCACGCACGCACACACATACATACACACACACACTCATACACATACACATATAAACATACATCTATGTATATAAACTCACTTATTTGCACATAAATACATACAAGAATATAATAATAATAATAATAGATTTGTTAATTACAAAACTAATAATATTAAATTATTTAAACACTTCCTCCTTTTAATAGTTATTCTTACAATTCCGCTGTTGGTTCCTATCGTCATCTGTCAGCGCCCCAACCCTCCCCCCAGCCCTGGGCCACCCCAGCCCCCCACGGCAGCGGCCGCAGCCAGCAGGAGGGGAGGGAGGAATCCGAGGCCGCCGATCCCACACCCTCCCTTAGTACAGACCATTACCAGCTGGAGACCCGGCAGGCTCAAGGAAACAAGGCCGCGACGTGCCCCCAGATCCCCCCGACCTCCAAACATATCGAACGCAAGAAACAGTGTCGCCAATGGCCCGCCAATGCATTGGCCCCCGCCACGCGCCCCAGCGACTGCGACAGTTTGGGTGCATTAAAAACAGAAACTGGTATCTGCAGGGCGCCAGGCAGGGCCGTACGGGGCCGCCACTGACCCGGGAGTTGGATGGCGGCAGAGCCCCAATCCGTGCCCCAGCGCCACCCCCGGGGGCCGACCGCCCCCCCGCCCCACACCACCGCCAACGCCCAGTGCACCGCACCCAATAGGGATGGCAATACCCCAGCCCCCCAAACGCACACCGCACCGCCTCCACCCCCCAACCCATCAACCCACCCAAACCTAGTTCAGCGATATATCAGGCTAAAGAAAAAAAAAACCTGCTAATTGCAATCAAGAACAACGAGGAGTGAAGATGTTAGTTTGCGAAGGATGACATAAATTTATTCCAAATTCGGTTAAAATTTGGTGTTTGGTTTTTAATTGAGGCAGATAGTTGTTCCATTGATATGAAATCAGTTAATAAGTTTTTCCAGAGGACGATATTGATGGAGTTTTTAGTTTTTCAGTTCATGTGGATTGTTTTCTTGACGATGATTAGGGCAATAGAAAGAATTCTATTGGAGCTGTTATCCAGTGATAGAGTAGAGAAATCTCCCAGAAGGCAGACTGAGGGTGACAGTAGAATGCGGCAATCCAGAAGTTGAGAGAGTCAGTGATGTTGTGCCAGAAGGTTTTGACTGGTTCACAGTCCCAGATAGCATGCAAGTAGGTGTCCGCTAAATTTTGTGTACACTGTGTGCAAATTTTCGTATCCTTAAATCCCAACATTTTTCCCCCGTGAAATGAATCCTGTGAATTACTTTGTATTGTATAAGTTTTAGATTAGCATTTGAGGTGGATATAAATATATTTTTACAAATTTGAGACCAGAAGTCAGCATTGAACGTAATCTCTAAATCTTGTTCCCATTTAGTTGTTGGGATGGACACTGTAGACTTGTTTATCGCAATTAACTTATAAATTTTGGATAAAATTTTATATTAACTAGTAATTTGAGTTAATTCTGAAATCAGCAGAGGAAGGTTTAGGTTGGTCGTTTTACTATTTATTTTTGTCTGAATAGCAGATTTAATCTGAAGATATTCTAGAAATTGATTTCCTCCAATGTGATGCTTCTGTACAAAGTGAGAGAAAGGAAGTGTTGTTTTCGTAGATGTGTTTGAGGTGTGTGATACCCTTAGTGACCCATGATGCTAGATTTAATGGTTTCCCGTTTATCAGAAAGTCAAGATTATTCCAAATGGGAGTGTATTTACTCGGTGTTACTGACGTGGCATTGACCATTTGGTAGAAGTCCCACCAGGCTGTCAGAGTTGAGGCTATAATTGGGTTTTTGAAACAGGGGTGACGAGTAATAGTACGGCTTATAAATGGCAAATCAGAGATATTGATTTCTTTACAAAATAATTGCTCTAGCTCTATCCAAGAGCAATCACACTGATTTGGTTTGATCCATTTATAAACATACTGGAGTTTATTTGCAAGATAATACTGAAGGAAGTTTGGTGCCTCCAGACCACCATGTAATTTAGTTTTTTGTAGCGTTGATAATTTAATTCTAGCTTTTTTGCTTTTCCAATAATAGTGTGTAATTATTGAATCTAGGGATTTGAACCAGGGGGTTGGAGGTTTGATTAGAATCATTGAGAAAAGATAATTTACCATAGGAAGTATCGTCATTTTTATTGTAGCAATTCTACCAATGAGGTTTATTGGTAAATTTATCCAATGTTTTAGATTTCCTTCTATCGTTTTCAGGAGTGGGTTGTAGTTAAGGCCAATTAACTCTGAAAGCTTAGGGGAAATGTTGATTCCCAGGTATTTGATGTTGCCTGTGTTGATTGAGAAGAGTGCAGTGTCATTTACCACATCCCAGCTGTTAGTATTCAGTGGAAGTAAGGTGGATTTAGACTAGTTAATAGAGTAGTCTGAGATATCAGAGAAGAAATTAATAAGGTTGATAGTTTGAGGAAAGGATGTTGATGGGGTTTGTAAGTACAAGAGTATATCATCAGTATATAAGCTGATTTTATGGGTTGCGTCTCCAGTTTTGATTCCTAGAATATGACTATTTTGTCGTATAGCTGCTGCAAGAGGTTCTGTAAAGATGGCAAATAAGGATGGAGAAAGTGGACATCCTTGCCTTGTACCCCTGTGCAGAGTGAAGCGCTGTGATATTAATCCATTTGTGGTGACTGTTGCCATCGGTGACGTATAAAGAAGCTTAATCCAATGAATAAATGATTCACCGAAGCCAAATTTTTTAAGCGTCTGAAATAGAAATTCCCAATTAACTTTATCAAATGCTTTTTCAGCATACAATGAGAATATGGCTGTTGGTGCATTTGTTTGTGATGAGTAATGAATCAGATTAAATAGTCTGTGCAGGTTATTGGCAGAGTGTCTTTCCTTAATGAAGCCTGTTTGGTCTAGGTGGATGATAAGTGGAGTTACTGTTTCTATTCGTAGTGTCAGCGCTTTACTGATAATTTTAGTGCCTGAATAATTAGAGATCACGGGCGCTAACTTGCTGGAAGAGTAGGATCTTTTCCAAGTTTTAATATTAAAGAAATCCTCGCTGTATTCATTTCTGTAGAGAGCTTAGATTTTTCCTTAATTTCTGCTATTAACCCTGTAAATATGGGTGCCAGAATATTCCAAAAGTGTTTATAAAATTCTGCCGGGAAGCCGCCTGGACCCGGTGATTTGTTATTAGGCATGAGTTGGAGAGCTTTGTGGAGCTCTGTTGGGGTTAGTGGTTTATCCAGTTCTCCAGTCTGATCTTCTGTAAGGTGGGGTAGGTTAATATTTTTGAGAAATTTATCAATCTCAGCTATGTTTGACTTATTTGTAGAGGAATAAAGCTTTCTATAGAAGTTCCTGAATTCATCGTTGATTTCTTTGGGTTCTTGGATAATGTCTCCTGTTGAGTTAACAACTGTGGAGATTGTTGATTTTCCTTATTTTTCTTAATCTGATTGGCCAGATATTTGCCAGATTTGTTGCTGAATTCAAAATGTTCATGTCTAAGTCTTTGAATGAGGAATCTACTTTTCTTATTTAAGTATTCGTGCAGCTGCAGTTTATATTTTTGCAGATCAGATTGATTTTGAGGAGTCGGATTGTTAGCATTATTCATTTCTAATTCTTTAATCTTCTTTTCCAGGTTTCTTTGTTCTTGCTCTTCCTTCTTTTTCTTATGAGATGAATATGAAATGATCTGTCCTCTCAGCTCAGCTTTGTCCGTTTCCCTAAAGGAGTGATGGGGATATTTCTGGTGAATCATTTATTTCAAGGAAGGATGTCCAGTTTCTTTTAATGTAGTTGTCAAAGTCAGGATCTTCAAGCAGTGATGTGTTAAATCGCCACCTGTTGCTGGTTTTGACAGATGGGCTTTTATTCCAGGTCAGAGTGATCGGTGCGTGATCACTAATAATAATAGGATGTATTTCAATATTTCTCACTTTGGAGATAATAGAATTACTAATAAGATAATATTCGATTCGTGAATAAGATTGATGAACTTGTGAGAAATAAGAGAATTCTTTGTCTTTGGGGTGTTTTAGCATCCAACCATATCCAAGTCCACAGTCTGCCATGAACTGTTTGATAGGGTTGAGAACTGTATTAAAATCTCCACCTATAATTATTGGAGAGTCAGAGAGATTGGAAATAGCTGTAAAGAAGGAATTAAAGAACAATGAATCATCTTTGTTTGGTCCATAAATACTGGCTATTGTTATTGGATTGTTGTCTATTGTAATATTAATAATTATGAATCGCCCCTCAGGATCTGTGACCATGTCGTTGTGGGTAAAGGAAATGTTTTTATGAATTAAGATTGCTACTCCTCTTTGTCTTGAATTAAAATCAGCAGTATATATATGATTAAATTGTGGAGTCATTAATTTCCTTAAGTCTGTTTTAGAAGTATGTGTTTCTTGTAAAAGACATATGTCAGCCTGCAATTTATTTATATAATCAAATATATACAAATATATATAAAATATACAAATAAATATACAAATATACGATCATTAAGCTCCAAGTCTCTATTAGTAAACAATCTAATAACTGAGACCCGGAGTGACATTTTCTGCTTAACAGAAACGTAGCTCCAAGAGGAAGAGTATGTTAGTCTAAATAAATTATCATATTCCTTGAATCACAGGTCGAGGTGGAGGAGTAGCGTCAATCTACAACTCCAGTCTTACATTAAAATCCAAACCTAAATGCGATTATAATACGTTTGAAAGCCTCACGCTTAGTTTAAAACAGCCGAGCTGGAAATCAGAGAAGCCAGTCTTGTTAGTGGTAGTTTACCGGCCTCCTGCTGGAGCTTATCTGGAGTTTCTGTCTGAGTTCTCAGATTTCTGATCTAGTTTACTGATCAGTACAGATAAAGTCATCATAGTGGGCAACTTTAACATTCATATAGATGTTGACAACGATTTTCTTAAGTAGGCTTTTGATTCTCTTCTAGAATCGATAGGGATTTTACAAAAAGTTAATGAACTGACGCATTGTCTTAATCATACTCTCGATCTGGTCCTTGTCTATGGTGTAGAACCTGATAAACTGTTAGTGTCACATGTAAACTCCCTCCTTTAACTCATATATTTGTATGTTAAAACAGAAAGTGTGTAAAATGGAAAGAAAGTGGTACTCTTGTATGTCTGTAGATATTTATTATGCATGGAAAGATAGTCTAATAGTGTATAAAAAAGCGTTTCGCAAAGCTAGAACAGCCTATTATTCAGTGTTAATAGAGGATAATAAAAATAACCCACGTTTTCTGTTCAGCACTGTAGCCAGGCTGACAAAGAGCCACAACTCTGCTGAAGCGTGCATCCCCGCAGCTCTCAGTAGGGAAGACATTATGAGGTTCTTTAGCAATAAAATTGTCAGAATTAGAGAGGAAATTGGCCAGGCCCACCCGGCGACTCCATTAGACAAACCTCAGGTGTGTCTTAATGACATCAAGGACTGGATGTCCACTAATTTTTTGCTCCTAAATTCTGATAAAACAGAAGTTGTTTTTTGTGGTCCCAAACAGCTTAGAAAGAGATTAGATGGTCTTACGATGGCCTCCAGTGAAACTGTGTGAAACCTGGGTGTTATTTTTGATTTTGATAGGATTTGTCATTTAAACAGCACATTAATCAAATATTTAACCGAAATGAAAATAAGAAAGAAGGACTTAATTTAGAAAGCAAGTTTGGGTCAGGTGCTGCTAACCATCAGTCTTTGGTCAACTGATCATCAGCAGGTGTGCAGACCTCTATAAAAGGGGATGTTTGGTTACTTTTACTGGTCTGGATCATTCAGGTGTATGTTAACACAACAGCAAAAGTGAAAGACATAACTTATGTTCTTACAGAACCCATCATTGCTAAACACCAACCCTGAAATGGTTTAAAAACCTTTTTAAAACAATCTAGAGTTCACGTTGTAGAGTGAGAAAATTGACCCCACATGTGGAAAACATTCAAGACTTTTATCCTCCCAAAAGAGGACATGTCAGCAAATTTACCGCCGAGGCCAGATTGTCCAACTTTTTTTCACCATTGTTGGACACATTTCTCTGATGCTGCTGTGAAACTTGAACATTGTAATTTAAATTAAATATGTCAGACTTGTAGGAGAGTCTAAAAAACTCAGCACCAAAGTTGGACTGGCTCTCCACATTTTAAATCAGACATGAGACAGGGGTTAAGTAAATAAACATCTAAACATGAGGTTAGAAGTCACATAAAAGAACATTTCATGAAAAAATGTACCTGTTTTGTCTTCTCCACTGCTGCTGTTAAACTGTGCTAATATACCAAAGAAATACTCACACTAAGTTAAAGAGTTATTTAATGAAAACATACATTTCCATCATCTGTGGATTCATGATTAACAGTTGGTCTCGGTCCCTCTCCAACATGAGTTTAGTTCCTGATCCATCTTTGTATTGTCCCAGGTTTGTGAAACACTCAGATCCAAAAAGGTGTAAACACAACAGCAGGTTTTTAACCACCGTAACCGGGACTTTTCCTCCTGAAATGAAGTTAATCCACTGGATTCTTTACACGTCTGTTGGTGGCAGGAAATCCAATGTTTTGTGTTGTCTGTTCAACCAACAACCTTCTAGTTTTGGACATGAAGAGTCAGTTCACTTCTGCTCATGAAGACAATGACATGGTGAGACTTCAGCATCATTCGTCTCTGTGCAGCCAGAACACGGAGGTCCAAACTCCAGACTTTGGGGAATCATATTGGTTCAGTCTGAGCTCCTCCTGGACGTCTGAAGCACCGCTCTCTAAGACTTGTTTGTTAGAAACCAAGTTCACATCCTGGGATTCTGGACCTTCTCTTTTGGCCTGACAGTTCAACACTGTTGGTCCTTTCAGCACAACTCTTCTTCACCACTGCAGGTGTGTGACTGATCCAGGCTGAAGTAACCACGTCTGCAACCAACTGCTGCAGATGTACAACTCAGTTACTACCGCTGAACCACATTACTGATGTCAGTACCCATGACCCTCCATGACCTATGAACTTGTTGCTTGGCAACACTCTACAAACATGAAAAACTGAAAACTTCATGACAGCAGGTGCTGCCTTCTCATTCTGCTTAGTGGTCTTGTCGCCCGTTAACTTAAACCAGAGTCCATATTCTCAAACACCTCCACTTGAAGCAGCAAAGTGGTCTCAACCTGCAGTGGTGACCTCTGAAAGGAGGCTTCAGGTCAGACCCAGCTGGTCTCCAGCAGGAGGGTCCCCCCTATGGTCCAGGTCCTGATCCAGGTTTCATCTCTCTTAAAGGGGAGTTTTTCATGCCACTGTTTGGTTTAAAGTTTTTCTTCCAGTAGAAGAGTTTTTTACTTGCTATATTTTAGTTTTTTTACTTATTATTTAATAATATTACAGATGACAGTTGTTTGGGAGTCCCGCTCTGGGTCTATAAAAAGTGCCCAAACACCATTTGTACTGTAATAGACAATATAGCCCAGAACAAGGAATGACGCTGCTTGTGGTGGCAGCTCGCTGCAGTAATTCTTGATCATAACTACGTTTCTAATCATCTTTTTAATGTTTTTCAAGGACGTCTCTTCATTAACGTCATTGGTTCATCATTTTTCATCCAGGTTTCGGTGCTTTGCTCTTCATGTGTTGTGCAACAAAAGCGAGTACTTGTTTCATTATTAGAGTATTAATAAATTATTGTCTGATGACAGTAATTCAAAACATAAATAAATAATCACCACTTGAATATGAAGAATTAATAACTTAACAACACAATCAGTCTCCATATAGTTGTTACCAGTGGTCTTCACCCCTGGTCCTCAGGGTCCACAGTCCTGCATGTTTAAGATGTGTCCTTGCACTGACCCAGATGATTCGAATTACTGGTCGTCATCAGCTCGTCATCAATATCGACACAAGTCTGTTAATGACAGTTATTTGTATCAGGGTGTGTTGAAGCAGGAAAACATCTAGAACCTGCAGGACACCAGACCTCGGGGACCAGAATTGAAGACCCCTGATCTAAAACAGTGGTGCTCCATCCTGGTCCTGGAGTAGCCCTGCTCTCCATGTTGTAGATGTTGCCTTGCTCCAACAGACCTGGTCTGTACAATTTATAATAATATCACAGCTACTTAAGAATATCACGGTGTGCTGAAGCAGGAAAACAACTAAAACATTTCAGATAAGTGCTCTGGAGGTCCAGGGTTGGTGACCCCTGATCGAAAAACATGCAGAGCAGGGGTACTCAAGGTCCAGGATTGTGAACCGCTGGGCTAAAGAGCTGCAGTCCTGCATGTTTTAGATCAGCAGCCCTGATCTAAAGCAAGCAGGACAGCGGCTCTTAAGGACTGGGATTGGTGTCTCCTGATCTAAAACATGCAGGACACTGGCCCTCGAGGACCAGGTTTGGTGTCTCCTGATCTTAAAGATGCAGGACACTGGCCCTCGAGGACCAGGATTGGTGTCTCCTGATCTAAAACAAGCAGGACACCGGCCCTCAAGGACAAGGATTGGTGTCTCCTGATCTAAAACAAGCAGGACACTGGCCCTCGAGGACCAGGATTGGTGTCTCCTGATCTAAAACAAGCAGGACACCGGCCCTCAAGGACAAGGATTGGTGTCTCCTGATCTAAAACAAGCAGGACACTGGCCCTCGAGGACAAGGAGTGGTGTCTCCTGATCTAAAGCATGCAGGACACCAGCCCTCGAGGACCAGGGTTGGTGTCTCCTGATCTAAAACATGCAGGACACTGGCCCTCGAGGACAAGGACTGGTGTCTCCTGATCTAAAACATGCAGTACACCGGCCCTCGAGGACCAGGGTTGGTGTCTCCTGATCTAAAACATGCAGGACACTGGCCCTCGAGGACCAGGGTTGATGTCTCCTGATCTAAAGGATGCAGGACACTGGCCCTCGAGGACCAGGGTTGGTGTCTCCTGATCTAAAACAAGCAGGACACCGGCTCTCCATGACCTGGGTTGGCGTCTCCTGATCTAAAACATGCAGGACACCGGCCCTCGAGGACCAGTGTTGGTGTCTCCTGATCTAAAACAAGCAGGACACCGGCCCTCGAGGATCAGGGTTGGTGACTCCTGATCTAAAACAAGCAGGACACCAGCCCTCGAGGACCAGGGTTGGAGTCTCCTGATCTAAAAGATGCAGGACACCGGCCCTCGAGGACCTGGGTTGGTGACTCCTGATCTAAAACAAGCAGGACACTGGCCCTCGAGGACCAGGGTTGGCGTCTCCTGATCTAAAACATGCAGTACACCGGCCCTCGAGGACAAGGTTTGGTGTCTCCTGATCTTAAAGATGCAGGACACTGGCCCTCGAGGACCAGGATTGGTGTCTCCTGATCTAAAACAAGCAGGACACCGGCCCTCAAGGACAAGGATTGGTGTCTCCTGATCTAAAACAAGCAGGACACTGGCCCTCGAGGACCAGGGTTGGAGTCTCCTGATCTAAAACAAGCAGGACACTGGCCCTCGAGGACAAGGACTGGTGTCTCCTGATCTAAAACATGCAGGACACCAGCCCTTGAGGACCAGGGTTGGTGTCTCCTGATCTAAAACATGCAGGACACTGGCCCTCGAGGACCAGGGTTGGTGTCTCCTGATCTAAAACATGCAGTACACCGGCCCTCGAGGACCAGGTTTGGTGTCTCCTGATCTTAAAGATGCAGGACACTGGCCCTCGAGGACCAGGATTGGTGTCTCCTGATCTAAAACAAGCAGGACACCGGCCCTCAAGGACAAGGATTGGTGTCTCCTGATCTAAAACAAGCAGGACACTGGCCCTCGAGGACCAGTGTTGGAGTCTCCTGATCTAAAACAAGCAGGACACTGGCCCTCGAGGACAAGGACTGGTGTCTCCTGATCTAAAACATGCAGGACACCAGCCCTTGAGGACCAGGGTTGCTGTCTCCTGATCTAAAACATGCAGGACACTGGCCCTCGAGGACCAGGGTTGATGTCTCCTGATCTAAAAGATGCAGGACACTGGCCCTCGAGGACCAGGGTTGGTGTCTCCTGATCTAAAACAAGCAGGACACCGGCTCTTGATGACCTGGGTTGGCGTCTCCTGATCTAAAACATGCAGGACACCGGCCCTCAAGGACCAGGGTTGGTGTCTCCTGATCTAAAACAAGCAGGACACCGGCCCTCGAGGATCAGGGTTGGTGACTCCTGATCTAAAACAAGCAGGACACCAGCCCTCGAGGACCAGGGTTGGAGTCTACTGATCTAAAACATGCAGGACACCGGCCCTCGAGGACCTGGGTTGGCGTCTCCTGATCTAAAACATGCAGGACACCGGCCCTCGAGGAAAAGGATTGGTGTCTCCTGATCTAAAACAAGCAGGACACTGGCCCTCGAGGACCAGGGTTGGTGTCTTCTGATCTAAAACAAGCAGGACACTGGCCCTCGAGGACAAGGACTGGTGTCTCCTGATCTAAAACATGCAGGACACCAGCCCTCGAGGACCAGGGTTGGTGTCTCCTGATCTAAAACATGCAGGACACTGGCCCTCGAGGACCAGGGTTGATGTCTCCTGATCTAAAAGATGCAGGACACTGGCCCTCGAGGACCAGGGTTGGTGTGTCCTGATCTAAAACAAGCAGGACACCGGCCCTCGAGGATCAGGGTTGGTGACTCCTGATCTAAAACAAGCAGGACGCCGGCCCTCGAGGACCAGGGTTGGAGTCTCCTGATCTAAAACAAGCAGGACACTGGCCCTCGAGGACCAGGGTTGGCGTCTCCTGATCTAAAACATGCAGGACACCAGCCCTCGAGGACCAGGGTTGGTGTGTCCTGCTCTAGTACAAGCAGGACACCGGCCCTCGGGGACCAGGGTTGGTGTCTCCTGATCTAAAACAAGCAGGACACTGGCCCTCGAGGACCAGGGTTGGCGTCTCCTGATCTAAAACATGCAGGACACCGGCCCTCGAGGACCAGGGTTGGTGACTCCTGATCTAAAACAAGCAGGACACTGGCCCTCGAGGACCAGGATTGGAGTCTCCTTATCTAAAACATGCAGGCCCTCAAGGACCAGGGTTGGTGTCTCCTGGTCTACAATGATTCTTTAAAGAGACTTCAATCATGAATATAGCAACAGTTAAACTTATTCTACTTTAATTTAGTATAGAATAATTATTCAAAGGATAGAGGTATGCAAATGATTTTTTGTTGTTGTTGTTGTTGTTGTTGTTGTTGCTATTGTTATTATCATATTTTTGTATATGTATGTATTTATATGCACAAATAAGTATGTGTATGTAGGTATCTAACTATATATGTGGGTTTCCATGTTGTGTGTGTGTGTGTGTGTGTGTGTGTGTGGGTGAGGATGTGTGTGTGTGTGTGTGTGTGTGTGTGTGTGTATGTGTGTGTGTGTGTGTGTATATATGAACATGCATCAGTACTTAAATACTTCGATGCATATTATTACATAGATAACTTTTTAAATACTGCCCCCACACCCTCAAAAACTCAGGTATGTAATAGAGAATAGAATGCTCCTCCCCCTTTCTTCTGTCTTCTCTTCCACCACA
>CM026207.1:27732418-27832418 GCA_014839995.1 Xenentodon cancila
AGAAAGAAAGAAAGAAAGAAAAATAAAAAATAAAAAAATTCCCTTCAGTGATAAATCAAGAATTTTTAAAATAAATTAAATACAAATAAAAATGAAGTGAAAGGCTGTGAAAACACAAACTGACAAATGTACTCAGTTGTATTAATATAAAACCTTCTGGTGAGGTTTGGAAGCAGAACATGTGACACTTCTGTGCTGACGTGTTCAGTGGTTCTGCTTTGTCAATGTGGCCACCACCACTGGGACTTCTGGAACGCTGCATGGACCTCAGGAGGGAAGTCTTTACCCAGTTGACCAGCAACCACAGAGGTCATGCAGGCAGCTGGGAGCTGCAGTGAACCAGGAACTGGATTTAAACAATCTGGATCAGAACCAACAGTTTGGAGACTCAGTCTCACAATGATCAGTGTTGATTCAATGACTGTTCACAAATGTTCAACGTTCTCCACTGAAACGACATAAAAAAAAAACATGTGGATGCAGATCTCCTCTGCTGCAGTGACACTGAACCCACAGACTCTGAAAAACACCAGCTGACACTCTGACAAGCAGCTGGAAACCTGTTTCCAACTGTGGAGCTCAGCTTTTTCCCTCCACTAGAGGGTGACATCATCAAGTGGGGGGAGCACTACTGCTGCACTGTGATCAATTATTGTGTGAATAATAACTGCTGCTGTGAAGAGAACAGTTCTCAGACTGAATGTTGAACATCAGCTAGTTTCTCCTGCTGCTTCAAACCTTCTTGTACAGATGGAACATTGGCTGTGGATTATTCTTGCTGCTCTTTTCTTTGGTAAGATACAAACATCCACATACTGATGGTTCTCCTGTAATCAATCATCTGTATTGATTCATCTCTTCCTCTGTATGTTCTGATCTTCCTCAGAGTGTAAAGGAGAAGACAAAGTGGTCCAGCCAGCAGGAGATGTTACTGCTGCTGAAGGATCCACAGTTACACTCAACTGTAGTTTTGAAACCAGTGATTCATCACCAAGTTTGTTCTGGTACAAACAAGAAGTCAACAGTTATCCAAAGTACATGTTGATTCGTTTCTCAACAATGGCAGAAAACTCTCCAGAGTTCAGTAAAGTCAGATTTGATGCTGAACTGAACACAGAAAAGAAGGAAGTCCACCTGCAGGTCTCCTCTGCTGCAGTGTCAGACTCTGCTGTGTACTACTGTGCTCTGCGGCCCACAGTGACAGGAAACAGCAAAACTGTGTAGAAAAACCTGCAGAGCAAAGACAACACAAGACTCCACAACATCCACTAGAGGACCTCACACACTGTTAATGCTCTGATTGTTGAGTCATTGGACTGATGACAAAGACAACAGAGACATGAAGCAGGAAACATCACAGACAGACGGAGCTGCTGTGGAAACACAAAACAATTTGAAACAATAATAATTATACATTTTTCTCTTCTAAATACAGAGACAGTTTATAAAGTCATGTTTGATAGGCAGTGAAACCACACTGTTGTTCCAAATATGTTAATAGAGCTGAAAGTTAATATAATTAAATTAGGAAAATAGGAAGAAAAGTGATACATTTTCCACGATTTGATAGTTTTTGTAAATCAATTTGTCTCTGTTGTTTTAATCACAACAAAAAGTTGTCATTGATTTTTTCAAGAAAGTGGCTTCAAGAGTGAAATTAACCAAGAAACTGAAAAATGAAAGTGGTGAAAATATTTGGACATAAAACAACTGATGTAGTTAAATTATTTATGAATAAAAATAATGAAATGATAAATTGTCAGTTGATGAACTGACAGTTAAATATTTGGAAGTTTGTTTTTCTGATAATCCAAGTATTTTATTTTTTTATTACATCACAGCCTTTTTATTTCATCATAAATATTTTTGTCATTTTGGGCCAGTAAAAATATGACTCACAATTTTATTGTGTTTTCTAATGAGCGTCATCATTTCCTTTGATAGAACTTTGGTCATTATTTTATTGGTCGAACTTTTTACATTGTTTTGAGCATTTTATGCTAATAGTAACTGCAACATTTATTTTACAGCGTCCACCAACTGGACAACAGCGTATGATCTCATGGTTCGGTTCTGTCGGAGTTTGGGTGTGTGCTCAGGTGAAGGAGGGAATCTGACAGAAATCTTAAAACAGTTAAAGGCAGATTCCACTTCATTCATGTGCAGAACTCCAACTGGAACACAAGACCTGAAGCGCTGGAAAGAAATTTGGAACTGGCTTATAGTTAGTAGTACTGGTAACCGTGTGCTGCGTCTTCCCTCCTATCAAGCTACTGATAAGTTGAGCCACAAAAGCAACAGGACAATTCCTGGTACAAATCCAGCATTCAGTGGTCTTGACTGAATGGTTGAAGCCAACGCATTCCATTATTGATTCTGATGATTTGGCCTATGAATTAATGGACCACCATGGATGCCATGCTGCAGCATGACAGCCATGGTTGTCCATTAATCATAGACATGGTAGATACAGCTGAATTAACAAGTGATGATGCTTAGAGTGGAATGGTGGAATAAGCACAACTGACCAGGTGGGGCCAATAGTAGGATGATAAGAAGTGTTTTGGAATTTGGAAAGAGTGTGTAACTTCAAGGAACAAAAGAGGAGTCGCTGAGAGACTGAGGTTGGGCCTGATTGTCTGACTCACATAACAAAAGACTACAGTGGAATCAAAATAAGTTTAAACTTTTATTAACAAAAGAATAAGGTAAGTTGATCATATTATGATAACGTCCATAAACTCAAAGTAATCACAGTGATCAAAGAAAGTAGCTGGTGTCTAAATGAGCTAATATCCCCGCCCATAAACATGTGACCGCTATCCCCATAATCAATATGACCATGCCAATTATATTATAACCAAAACACAAAAAACTCCCGACGATATCCATTAATCCTCTATAATAGCAATAACACGTCCTCATCCATTCATGGCTCCAACAGAGGGCCTGAACAACTTGGGGCTCTAAGTATGGATGTGTGGAACAGGCATGTGGTTGTACATGAGGAGGAGGTATTCAGTATTCAGACTCCAATATAGTCAAAACTTGTACTGACGATAATTGTAGGATTCCAATACATTTGATTTGAGATCAATAAAAAGGGTAATGCCTGTGTAAGGGAAATATAAATATATAGTTTTCTTAAGTTGTCTTTTATTATTCTCTGCTAGTTGTTTATTGTTCATTGTGTATTCAGTACTTTTCACTCTGTCTGGTTTCTCACCTGCTTATTGGTGGTAACCTGTTTGGAGGATGGTTCTCACAGAAGTAATCATACGTCTCCGGCAGTTGCTGGAGATAAGAAGTAAGGAGGGAACTATTCTGTCAGGGAGAGAACAATCCCTGTTTGTGCACAAGGACATGCAAGTGTATAAGGTCTGTGTGTAATTATTCTAGGTAGACTCACTCTGCTGACCGTGTTCAACTGTGTGATTCTCAGCTGTACAGCTTAATAAACTATATTAAACGGAGCACATCAGTGTATACTGAACAAGGCTGGTCCTGGTAATGAACCCTGTGGGACACCGTAGTAGACCCTAGTCTGTGCACAAGAAACCTGACTCACATGAATGAACTGGAATCTGTCAGATAGATATGATTCAACACAACCAAGCTGTTGTGGAAAAAACTTATTAACATCTCTCTTTAATATGTCTAAGCACTGGGTGACTATCTGGAATAAGACTGAGTTCATTAGATTATCATGAATAAAGATGTGAGAGAAGATCCAAAGTTTAGTAGATTTAATTTCAGCAGATGCATGTAGGTGCAGTCAAACACACATCAGGCATCTCGATGCAGGAATGACAAAGATTTTCATGTTGACCAGTAATTTGAATCTCACAGAATGATGAAGACTAACTTATAACAAGTCAACCATGTGTGTGCGTCAGCAGAGCAGAGAAATCAAGGATTTTTACCTGATGATGATGATGATAATGATGATGATGATGATGATGATGACTAGATGATGATGATGACGATGATGATGATGATATGAAGATGATGATAATGATGATGATAATGATGCTGATGCTGATGCTGATGATTATGATAACGATGACGATTATGATATGATAATAATGACTAGATGACGATGATGATGATGATGATGATGATGATGAGGACGACGACGATGATGATGATGATGATGATGATGATGATGATGATGATGATGATGATGATGATGATGATGATGATGATGATGATGATGATGATGATGACGATGACGATGACGATGACGATGATGACGATGATGACGATGATGACGATGATGACGATGATGCTGATGCTGATGATGATCATGATCCTGATCATGATCCACTGGCAGTCATACATGACCCTCCTATAACACTGCCTCCACTTTGTTTCACACATGATGAGGGGTTTGCTTTACAACATGAGCTGCTCGTTTTCCTGATTTCAAATTAAATCATGGCTACTGCTACGATTAATTTTCCTTCAGGAATGAATACAGTATTTTGAATATGAATTATTTTGATACATGTTTATCTTAGATTCATTTTTCTAATGATGCTTTCTTACAGTCTAATCTGGCTTTCTGCTGTTCTTTTGGAGTCTCTTGTAGATTAGTGACATTGATGCGCCTGCCTTCTCAGTATTCTTGACTTGTGTCAATGTTGTGAAGACGTCTTCTTCACCAAAGGAATATTTAACAACAGTCCAATCGTCTTCTAAGCCTTTAGTTGCTGAAGTCACCAGTGCCTTTTATTTATTTATTTATTTTTTTGCATTTACCAAACCATTTATTTGGCAGATTTTTGTTATCACCGTTAGCCTGAAAAAAAAACAAAAAAAACACTTAAATATCAGGATGGCATCCTCTTAGTGCAGTGAGACTCCTTGAACTTCATATTGGCAGCTCTGGTCAAACAGCTGCTAAATGCCAACTCAAAACCTGACATCAACTCCAGATGTGACAATGAGCCACATTGGACCAATGACTGACTTCTTAGTAAACTGACAAAATATTTTTGAACCCCTAAAAATGGCACGTCAAACTCAGGTCCTTGGAGGGAAAAATATTATCAGAATTGTTTTATTATTTCCAAATTAAAACACATTCAGAATGAAATATCAAGTTATAGTAACTGCTGGAGAAAGTGGGGACCCCCTAGCAGACCATTATCACATTTTCTGGAGTAGTCCAAAAATTTGAGCTAATTGGATTGAAATGGGCCCTGGATAGACTGGTGACCTGTCCAGGTGGACCCCTGCATTTCGCCTACTATGTGTAGGGATAGGCTCCGACAGACCCCCGTAACCCAGAAACAGATGAAGCGGGAATAGCTAATGGATGGATGGATGGATTGAAATGATAAACAAATTAATGGGGTGTAAGAGAAATATTATATTCACATTGTACTAGTTTGAATCACTTTTTCTATTGATCAGTTTAAACATTGTCTGAACTTAATCCGACCCTAAGTGAGTATTCTTTATTCTTTAAGTACAAGCCTGTTGTATGTGTTTTGACTGTGGAGCCTGTGTTAAATTTATGTCAAGGACAACAGACTTTCTGTCTGTCATGTTCTGGTCGCCTAGAGACAACTTGTGTTGTAATAGACGCTATATAAATAAAATGAAAAATCCTCCTTCTCCTTAAGCAGTGAGGGGGTCTTGCAGAAATATTTCCTATGAGACAATCTGCTCTGCCATTTAGGGAGTTATACAGCTGTAACTCATGTGATGTTTCCTGGTTCAGATCATATAAAAACTTGTCTCTTCTTCTCTACGGCAGAACTCTCAACTGAGACTTCTCTGCATGACTGATCAACGTGTATCTTGTAAATAAACTCCTCTGTTAAACTTGCAGCTTTTTGCTCTCTCATTTGGATTCCAGTAAATTTCCACCACATGGGGGTTGAGATGAAGCATAATTTCTGCACAAATGATCTTGTAAATGTACCACTCACAGTCATCTCTAGAGACAAATACATGATCAACATGATGCTGGCAGACAGTAAAAAAAAATCTACAACAGGAAAATGACTAAGCAAAGAACCCCCAACAATGAAGGAATGGATTGGAAGTATCAAGGAAAGATACAACATGGAAGAACTAACTTTGTCCTTGAACCATAACCTTGGACAAATGTACTAATTGTTGGCTAAAACCAACAACTCTCCTAAAAGATGAGACAGTCCAGTAAGACAACACCACATTACTCTCTTGAGAAATACAATGATCTATCTAGACGACGATGACGACAACGACGATGTTGATTATGATAACGATGATGATTATGATGATCATCATGATTATGATGATTATGATGATGATGATGATAACGATGATGATGATGATGATGATGATGATGATGATGATGACGACGATGTAGAATGATGATGATGATGATGATGATGATGATGATGATGATGATGATGATGATGATGATGATGATGATGACTGCAACTTCTCTGTCATTTCTAAATCTTCATCAGTCTGAATGGAAACAGACCACAACAAGAGGAGGAGCTACACATCTGAATATAAAAGCTTGATGTAGGAACTGAGGAGCAGCTGTTTTCTCTGTTCTTGCTCAGTACAAGTGAAAAAAATGAGTCTGATTTTGGTTTGGATGATGATCGTCTCCTTTCAAACTGGTGAGTTAAGATGATGCCAGATATAGAAAACATTTGTCTAATGTTGAAGTTTTTTCATTCTTAGAGACTGAATATGTTTACAATGTCATGGTAATATCTATGTTTGTTGTTTTCAGGATCCTCTGAGGATTTACTGACACCTTTTAAAGATGAAGTGGTGACTTTGGAAGGACAAACTGTGACTCTGTCCTGCAACTATTCTGGATCTGCACGGGCTGTCTTCTGGTACCAACAGAAGTCCAGTTCATCTCCAAAGTTTCTCATATCAGACTATTTAGAAAAAACAGAAAAGTTTTCTTTAAGACACAACAAACAGAAAAAGGAGTTTCATCTGCAGGTCTCCTCTGCTGCAGTGTCAGACTCTGCTGTGTACTACTGTGCTCTGCAGCCCACAGTGACAGGAAACAGCAAAACTGTGTAGAAAAACCTGCAGAGCAAAGACAACACAAGACTCCACAACATCCACTAGAGGACCTCACACACTGTTAAAGCTCTGATTGTTGAGTCGTTGGACTGATGACAAAGACAACAGAGACATGAAGCAGGAAACATCACAGACAGACGGAGCTGGATTCTTTTTAACTTTCTGGGAACAGTTAATTTCTACATTAAAAAAGACAGAGTCTTGAAGGACTTTAACAAGGTCTTCATGTCCTTTCTGATTAAAAAAGATAAAGACCCCACTGACTGTTGTAGCTACCTCCCTCTCAGCCATCACAACTGTGACTTCAACATTTTTACAAAGCTGCTCTCCTGATCAGATGGACTTTATAAATCCAACCTTGCAGCAGATATTTTAGGCATCTTTCTTTTACATTAAATACTATTGGAGTGGTGATATTTGTGGTCTTTTTTGGAGGTGACTGGCTTTGGTATCACTTTTATTAGAATGATTAAAATGTTATCCTCAAACCCCTCGGCACTGGTACTTACTGTAAAATATTCCTACAGTAGAACATTTTAGATATTTATGGATTGAGTTTTATCTTCTTTAATTCATAACATTAAGCACAACTATTAATTTTCTCTTAAATATGGTCCTGAGGGACATGGACCGCTGGGTTGGTCTCACTGTTTCTATTCCAGCCTGTATCTCTGTTATAAAAATGATTATTCTGCCAGGATCAGGTTTGTCAGCTCTATCATTCCTCTTCCCCTCCATCTGATTACTGGAGCAAACTCCAATCTGCAACTTCCAAACTTGTTAGAAACAACAAGCAGATGCGTCTGAAATTGTCGTCTCTGCAGAGGAGGGAAGACGACGGTCCGGCTGTTCCTAGATTTAAACTCTATTCTTGGTTATTTGTGCTCTCTGGGTCTGATCCTCATTCCTCTGTTTCTTGGTGGATATTAGAGAGCAATACAGGTGACCAGAGGACTCTCCAAGATGTCCTATTTGTCAACATTTCTAAAAAACAATGTCAACTGTGTTTTCTTTACTCATCCACTCTGAGATCATGCTAAAACTAAGAGTTTGGTATTCAAACTAGACCGCTTATGCAGCTATAGTTTGGATCTTGTTTCACTTCCAGCCACTAATGTGCCCTAGTTTTAGCACTGTTGCCTCACAGCAAGCAGGTTTCTGGTTCAAAGAAAGGATTTGGAGAAGAGAGTGCCCAGTTCTAGATCAGGACTTTAGTTGGGGTACGTTTGGTCCAGAATTTGTTAAACATCTCACAATCCACACATCAGCAAATGTCCTTTAATTTTCCACAAGGAACATACCTGACCCCTGTTAAACTCCAGCACATAAAAATGAATAATCTGTGGTCTTTAAAAGCTCTGGCACGTTTATTCATCTGTTCTGGGACTGTCCTCCTGCTGGACGATTCTGCTGCAACGTCACATCCAAACTGTCTGATTTGACACATGAAACAGTGCCTGTAAGTACAAATGTGCTGATTTTCAATGATTTGTCCATCTTTAATATTTCTCATCTCAAAAATATTTTGTCAAATGTTTTGTCATTCAGTGTGATTCCCCAACAGTAACCCATCCTTGTGTTCTGACATTCCATTACATCCCCTTTTAGTGATTTACCACATCCCTTTGAACTTTTTCTTTAAACGCTAACAAAAAGTCCACATGGTACTAGAACAAACCACGTGTTCATAATTATCCACTTTTTTTTTTCCTCTTGTTTGCACATATAATAATGGTTACCACTAAGTTTGGTAGAACCCCCGAGCTATATATATGCATTTTAATCTTGTAAAGGAGTTTTTTGTTTTTAATGTGTGTGTAAGTGTGTGCAAGTGTGTTCCCTTCACAAGCCATCATGACAATCTAACCATTTTTTATTGATCCATGGAGAACAGAAAAAAGGAAAAGAAAAAGAAGGGGAGAATAAATATTCTGCAGAACAGTAACAGACTTGTTTGTTAGATACTCAGTTGTATTAATATAAAACCTTCTGGTGAGGTTTGGAAGCAGAACATGTGACACGTCTGTGCTGATGTGTTCATTGGTTCTTCTTTGTCAATGTGGCCACCACCACTGGTACTTCTGGGACGCTGCATGGACCTCAGGAGGGAAGTCTCTACCCAGTTGACCAGCAACCACAGAGGTCATGCAGGCAGCTGGGAGCTGCAGTGAACCAGGAACTGGAATTAGACAATCTGGATCAGAACCAACAGTTTGGAGACTCACAATTATCAGTGTTGATTCAATGAATGTTCACAAATGTTCAACGTTCTCCACTGAAACGACAGAAAAAAAACATGTGGTTACAGATCTCCTCTGCTGCAGTGACACTGAACCCACAAACTCTGAAAAACACCAGCTGACACTTTGACAAGCTGCTGGAAACCTGTTTCCAACTGTGGAGCTCAGCTTTTTCCCTCCACTAGAGGGTGACATCATCAAGTGGGCGGAGCACTACTGCTGCACTGTGATCAATCATTGTGTGAATAATAACTGCTGCTGTGAAGAGAACAGTTCTCAGACTGAATGTTGAACATCAGCTAGTTTTTCCTGCTGCTTCAAACCTTCTTGTACAGATGGAACATTGGCTGTGGATTATTCTTGCTGCTCTTTTCTTTGGTAAGATACAAACATCCACATACTGATGGTTCTCCTGTAATCAATCATCTGTATTGATTCATCTCTTCCTCTGTATGTTCTGATCTTCCTCAGAGTGTAAAGGAGAAGACAAAGTGGTCCAGCCAGCAGGAGATGTTACTGCTGCTGAAGGATCCACAGTTACACTCAACTGCAGTTTTGAAACCAGTTATGGAGGAGCTACTCTGTTCTGGTACAAACAAAAAGTCAACAGTTATCCAAAGTACATGTTGTATCGTTTTTCAACAGGAATAACAGCAGATAACGCTCAAGAGTTCAGCAAAGACAGATTTGATGCTTAAATTAAGAACAAGTCTGTTCCTCTGAAGATCCAGAAGCTTCATCTGTCAGACTCTGCTGTGTACTACTGTGCTCTGCGGCCCACAGTGACAGGAAACAGCAAAACTGTGTAGAAAAACCTGCAGAGCAAAGTCAACACAAGACTCCACAACATCCACTAGAGGACCTCACACACTGTTAAAGCTCTTATTGTTGAGTCGTTGGACTGATGAGAAAGACAACAAAGACATGAAGCAGGAAACATCACAGGCAGATGGAGCTGCTGTGGAAACACAAAACTATTTAATTGTTGAGATGAAGTGAAACAGATCATGTCAGGAGGTCCTTGGCCCCGCCCACTGAACTTCAGCTCATCATTGACATGATTTATTCCTCATTCTGCTGCAGTGGAAGAACATAGTTCATCTGCTGTCTGTCTGTCTTGAAGATCTCCAAAGACATGTTGCTTCAGCTCTTTTTGCTTCTGTCTCACATTCCAGGTGAGTTTAAGAACAGGGATTCAAGTTTTGTTGGAGCTGCTGCATGAACCACATATCCAGACTGCATTTCACTCCTGTTCTGGTTTCTTTGCTCTGATAGAGTGAAAATCATGTTTGGATCATCTTGTAAATGGAGCTGACAGACTTGTACAGTTGATTTAGTGGTGAATGTCCACAGAGTAACACTGTACACGTGACATTTTCCACTGTCTTGTCCTCTCAGCCTCATGGACAATGTCAGTCTAATGGCTTCATTTTCTCCACTTTTTCCAGGACTAACAGCTGGAGACACAATCTCTCCTGGACGAGGTGAAGTCAGTGGAAGAGAAGGACAAACTGTCACACTCACATGCAACTATCAGACAAGTAGCAGTTATGTTAATCTTTACTGGTACAAACATCATTCTGACCTTCAGGCTCCTCAGTTTATACTCTGGAAAGAAGCAAAAGGCTCCACAGGTGAATATATTCCAGACGGTCGATATGGCTCCCGAACATCAGATTCATCCACTGATCTGACCATCACAAAGATAACCCTGGCAGACACAGCTCTCTACTACTGTGCTCTACAAACACAGTGATACAAAGTGTAGAAGAGGCTGAACAAAAACCTGAACACAGATATGTGACGACTCTTCAAAGAGGAGGGAAGTGGGATTCAAACCACAGCTTCATATCAGATGGATCCTGCTGATTCCTGTTTGATCAGACTCTATGTGGTTGCAGCTGCTCATGAAAAAATGTGGGAGGATTCACATGAGCAGCACGTCCACATGAACAAATACAATACTACATTCTTCCTCTATTTATTCTGTTGTTTGTTTCTTCATTTTAAAGAGTTTAAGTCTAAGATATTTAATTCATCTCTACATATTTGACAACGTAGTCATTTACAATCACTTTATATTTCTGTACTTTTTACAGCATCTGAACCTTTATGTTGTGTTCTGGTCAAATGTCATAAATTTTAAACTTTTATACCTGAAAAATACATTTAAATTTGATCAGACTGACTTCAGATTCAAATACTTTCAAGATGATTTTAAAACACAAATACATTGTAGTAATTTACATACGTTTTGCTGTTTTATACAACTTTTATACTTTCTTCTCTCTCTTACTCTCACACACACACACACACACACACACACACACACACACACACACACACACACACACACACACACACACACACACACACACACACCCACACAAACACACACACCCACACACACACACACACAGGCTGGTTACCATGGTCTGTAAGGACCGACTTTTTGAACATTAATTGTGGGGACCACCCTTTCTAAAGGTTCTACAGGTCTGAAAAAAATCAGTAAAATTTACCAAAGCTGTGTAAGGCTATACATGACTTGAAAAAGCAAAATTTCTAAAGTAATGTCTGCACCATATTATATGCGGACCGGAGAAACGACTAGTGAACGTGACTAATAAGGAGCGTATTTGCATATAATTTGCATATAATTTGCATAGTTCACAAAAGTTCTTAAGTACTTAGTGGGGACATGGCAATTTTATATCTATTCCTATTTTTCTGTAACAAACTGATGACCAGCCAGGACCCAGAATCTTGTTACCCAATGATTAATCCAATATTGTTTTAAAATTGAGGGAAATGCATCATCCAACCTGCAAAATTGAACTTTACTGCATTTTACAAACTTAAATGTCAAGACAAAAATGAAATCAAAAATGTTGTACTTAAATACAGCATTTTTAAAAACAGAAAAACATATAAATAGAAACATCCTCATTTTAAAAAACAAAACAAAACAACAACAAAAAAACAACCACCAACAAAGAACATTCTCGGTCTGCTTATGACCAAAAACTCCCAGAGATTTTGTGAGTTTCACATTATCTATGCTGTAATTGTCTTTTGTTGCGGTTACAAAGAGGATCTGGTTCAGCTTTCAAACATTTCTCAAAGTCCATCTTTCCTGGAACGATGCAAAAGGTGATGAAGGTTTTCAAATGCTTCTCCACGGCTTGCGCCTCTCTTGGGTTCCAGGGTGTCTTCTTCGCAGGACCTTTATTTTAAAGTGGTAAAAAAAAATAAAGGATGAGCACTTCTTACAGTTGTGGTTTGAATCCTATTTGGATATACAAATTTCAATAATACATACTTGCCCTGTACAAATCACAATGACAAAGACAGTACATTATGACACCAGCCGAAATGATGACTGGAAAACTTTACTTTCAAAAATTGTTAAACTTGACAACTAAAAAAACAAATCTGGAATGATGACTTGTCCAGAGTGGAACTAACCATTTGGAAAATGGTATCTATGCCAGCTTCCATAACACTGACCCCATAAACTGATCAAAATGGGTATAGAAAACATACTGATGAATATTAAAGCTGCTTGAGAATACATTTATTCTGCATGATAAGAAATACTACAAATGATTGTTGTGTATCCATCGACACGTTTAACTGCCCCAGTGGAACATACTGGTTCAAACCTGCTACAGTTCTATGAGACAGAACATCATTAGTTTCACTTTATCCACTAATAACACTCAAGCAACCACCAGTTTCTTTGCATTATGAAAATCAATGTTAAAAGCATTGAACAGCAGTTGTTCAAAAATCAGTTAATATGAAAGAAGTTAATATGAAAGAAGCTCCTGAAAAGTGGAAGATCAAAAAATAATTTTCCAGGATTTTAGGTGGATGGATTTGGGATAAAAAAAAAAACTGTTGTAGACCTATCACTTAGTATATTAATGATAACTGATTAAAGCAAATGTTTCCAAAATGGGCAGCATGATCAAATAATTGTTTTGAGTCAAGGTTCCTAACTAAGTACATTGACCTTGAAAGATCTGTGTGGCAGCAGGGTTCAGAGCTAATGCTAAGGTCTTTGTTGCTTTTTCAAAATTTACTTTCAATTAATTTAACAACTTTAGTAGTGTAATATATATGTTATACTAATGTATTCAATAAAACCTCCATAAAGCAATGATATTGCATTATTCTCTCTCCATCCATAATACAATTTTAATTTAAAAAGTTTCAATTCTAGACTCTAACTTTGGAATAAAAGAAAAGCAAAAATTCAATTATTTCTGACAAAGTAATAATGGTTAACCTTTGGAAGAACTCTTCCTAACACTGGCTTGTGTTGGAATGTCCTCATCTGATGGTGGTTTACGTTTTCTGGATGGTAATGGAGCACCTCAATTCTTTCAGGTGTAGGAACTCTCTCTGTTGTTTCTATTAAAAAAGAAATATATACATTTTTTTACGTAAAATATATCACATTTATATTTAACAAAAAGTATAACATATGTTTAAGAGCTCATTAATTAATTTGATTGTAAACTGATATACATTTCATTTTATTCCTGTAAAGGACCACAGGGATCTTCTGGAGCTTGTCCCATCTCTCTTTGGGCAAAGCTTTATCTAGGTCTACCTTGTATTAACTTTTGATTCTAGTAATTTATTTTAATTAAATTGTGGTAAAGGCGCTATCACAAAGCTTGTCAGCCTCCCAAGTGTATGGAGATTCTGTAGTTGCATTTGTCTCATGTGCCTTTAACATTCAATAACAAAGATATGTTACCTGTAAGTGTGCCTTTTGCACTACGTCACCTGGAAAAGCAACTTAGTTTAGATTAAATCAAAATAGGTTGATAACTTATTACCATCTTCCTGTGATGAACAGTTTCTTTCTTGTATGCTCTCATCGTCTTCATCAGAGTCCACAAATCTCTCTATAATATAATAGTAATATAATAAAAAAAGTTAAACATGATTGAGAAAAAAAAGAACAAAAAAGTAAAAAAAAGAGTTGAAACACAAACCATCAGGTTCTATCCTAATTTCATCGAGGTTCTTGCCATGAAACTCTGCCATTCGTCCTTGTTCAAGAGCCATGAGAACTTTGCTGACCTTGGCAAGTTGCAGCGTCTTTTCAGGCAGTCGATAGAACTCACGATGGATTCTTATATCATGTCCCAAAAAATTGGCCAACTGATCCATCTCTGTGTCTGTCATATTCAGCACTGTTGAAAGGGTTGCAGCATGTTTTCGAAGCTTGGTAGATGTCAGTGACTTGGGAGACTTTGCACCAAATGCTTTTGCAAAGGCACAAAGACAGTCAGAACCTCGGAAATGTGTCATTGCTTCTGGTCTCGCAAACATATAATCATTATCTTTTAAGACCCCACAAGCATCTCTCTCCTTAACAAGCAGTTCTAATGCATTTAGCATTTTTGGAGTCAGGAGAATTGGAACTGGGCGACCACGTTTTCCTCTGGTGACTATCCTTGAGAAGTGTCTACAAAGTTGTTTTTCCACTTCAGAGAGTGCCCAGTCTACATCCTTGTGAGGATCAGAAGTGTCTCTTGTTGAAAAAGCAGATAAGAGCATGCTTGAAGCCTCTTCTTCTCTGCGTTGGTTAAAGAGAATCATTTCACTCAAACATATCTTTGCCAACTCTGTCCAGCCTTTTGTGGAAGGATTTTCAGCAAGTGAACAGTACCACTCGTCATGCATTTGATCAAGGTAAGTGTGCAGTTTTTGGACATCTTCAGTAAAGGGCATAAGAGCAGGTACATTCCATTTACCTTCCCTGATGTTCCTCAATGCTGTAGCTGAGATCAGCTGTTTTGTGAAATTTTCTCAGGTTCGTCGGAGGTAGGTACACAAAAAGCACACACAGACTAGGATATAGGAATATAGGAATATATATTTATTGTCCCCAAAGCGAAGCACAAGCAATATATTTGGTTATATAGACAAAACACACAAGAACATAACTTGGATTATATGACTAAAACATGCATATAAAATATTATACAGGTATTTCACACACAAAATCCCACTCACTGTGATTCTAGCAGAATCAAATCCCTTTGGTTTTCATATATACACAAACCACATGTACTATGAGGCTGGGACCAACCTGTGTCCCCCGCTGAGCACAGCCAAAGTCACACAAACACACAAACTTCAGTTTATCACAAGCTTCAGTTTATCAAACAGGCATTACTCACACAAGCTTCAGTTTATCACAAGCTTCAGTTTATCAAACAGGCATTAGTCACACAAACTTCAGTTTATCACAAGCTTCAGTTTATCAAACAGGCATTACTCACAACAGACTATGTTGCTAGAATAATAAGTGTCATTTATTCCCCGCAGTGCATAGTAACCAAAACAGGCGGTGGTGAAGCATACATAGAGAATACCCTCAGTGCATTTCTCTAATCTCTCTTTACCTTGACACGCGAACTGGAGAGCCGAGCAGTTCTGGAAAAAGAGTAGCTCCAACCTTGCTGGACGTCCGTACGCTAAACTCCCAGCAGACTCTGATCAGAACTGAGAAATTTCGGTCACTATATTCTTTCGTACAAGGGTCATGTTTGAGAGAGGGGGGGGGCCCTCCCCCTCCCACAAGCGGGCCCTGCTCTGGGTCACAGATCCTGATGTACAAAATGTGTTTTTCTGTAAACCAGGAACCGTTCTCAAAACACGCTATCAAAATAACAGACCTTTCCCAGCTCTACTCACAAAACAACCAAAACTTCTTTCAGGCACACAAGAGAGATAACAAGAGAACTAACAAAATACTAAGACCTTTCTCAGGAACTAACAAAATAATAAGACTTTTCTCAGGAACTAACACAATAATAAGACTTTTCTCAGGAACTATTAGAAAAACATCTTATATAACCAATGTTTGGTCAGACCAGGACAATCTAACCATAATTCTCCTTACATCAGCTCATTCCACTTTTGTTGATGGACTTCTAGAAACTCACTGGCTTTCCTCACAAGCCCCTCGTCATTCGACATTAAAACTTCAGCTTTCAGGAGTTTGGCAACTTTAACCAGAGAATTTCCAAGTTTGTTTGCCAATGAGGGAATAAGAAACTTGCCTGAGTCACTATCATACCCACATGTGGACTTCACAGCTTTGACAGTCTCCATGTACATTTTTGGATCAATGAGATCCTCCATTTTCTTTAAGGTTGTGACTTTTTTTGCATTGTAAAGCAGCCTTCCCATTTCACGCATCTTCTCTCGCACGTGCTGCTGATTCCTGGCAGATGTACCACCTTTATTTAGCAAGTGCTGCCCAATACTAATAATGACCTGGTCACTTTTAATAATATCTGTGATTGGGTCAGGATTCATGGCACTGGTTGTTTCCCAGACTTGTTCTGGCATGTGTGAAGGCACAGGCCCTGTGTACACACACAAGGACTGAACACGATTCTTTCCCGGTTTTGGGGCGACAGATCCAGGTTTAAATCTGCACTTACGCATGTGTCGCCATAGGACCTTTCTTGTAAAAAGGCCTTGACAGTATTCACAGTGCATAAAGTCATTTGCCTGTGCATCTTTCCGCGGTCTCTTATTTGGAACTAGTTTCCCGGTTCCTGCCCTCATCACAGCAGCATTGTAGGCATAGTTTCCTCGATTGCGTATATAATCAAGCTGCTTTTTCCTCTCCTTGGAACCCTTTGGAAAGCTCAGAGCTCTGGCTACATCAGATTTATCATCATGAGAACGTTCTAGATGCCTTGCCATCTTAGCATTAGGCTTGCCGCAGTATAAGCAATAATGTCGCTTGTCATACACTCTTTGCCCACCTTTTTTCTGGCATGCACTAACAACCACATTATCATTGATGGTTGAACTGGGTCCTTCATCTGCATCAGAATCTTCTATTGCAACCTTGTGTCTGTCAATAGTCACTCTGGCTGATGTGGTATCACACACAGGGGGACTAACTGGATCTAAGACATCCAGTATGCAATCCAGAGATGGACTTTTCCTTTGATTTGTGGCTTTGAGGCTGGCATGACTGTCAGTGTCACTTTCAGTAGAATTAGGAATGTAATAATCTTCACTCCCTGAAGCAGAATCATACAGCTCACTTGAATCTTCTAGATTTGTATGTTTCATCTGCAACATGACAAAAAAAATAAAAAATTAAAAAAAATTAAAAGATAAAAATTAAAGAGAGAACATTTCAGAAAGGTTAAAAAAAATAAATAAATAAATAAATAATAAAAAACCTAAGTAGTGTTTAGTTTTGGTCAGTTTGAATGCCACAAGAATTGTGACTTCAGCATATAAAGAAAAAAACTAAAATTTTCACTGAAATGTCTCAGAAAACCCATTGCATAGTTAAAATAATATGAAATAAAATTGAGAATTAAAATAATCTTCATTTAAATTATAAATGACATGAATATTCTGTAATGAATTATCAGGAAAATCAAGACTTACAAGAATACTTTTAGTGCGCCTCAACCTTGGTAAAAATCCTTTATCTTGTACCTCTGTAAAAACCTGTACATGAGACAAATTTAGGTATAGTGGTATTGGTTACAGAAAAAAAACAAATGTTAAAACAAAAACGATAAATCCATGCAAGCAAAATTGCGGAATCTAATAAGTTTGAGGTACCTGTTCATGAGTTGAGTCCAGGTTAGTATGATCCATCTCAGGCTGTAACTTTAAGGTAAAATGGGCATCATTGACCACCATGGTCTTATATGTTGAGCTGCATGTCTGCAGATACAGAATTGAAAATACAGTTGTAGCAAGTATTCGCTACTACGGTTCCTAGTCAGCACACAGAGCAGTCTGTCAAAGTAGAAGTTTCTTTAAAACATTTATATAAGTTGGATGCTATAGTAGTTCTGGCAGTCCCTAGAGTAAGGGTTCTGCTACTTAAGTAGATGGAGATGATTGGCAGAAAGAGCACAGGTATGCCAATTAGTCCCTCAAAGGTGCTGTCTCATGAGCAACTGCATCACTTCCCTTCTGCGGCTGAAATAAAAACAATGACGAATTCATTTTGAAGGGTTTATCCTAATCTAGCACGTTGGACAAAGTAAATATATAAACCATGTAGACCAGTGGGTCTTTAATACCGGGGTGGATGTACACCGTCATAAATGACTCGTTGAGATGGTAATAAAGTACCTTACAAGTCAAACAAATATTCACTAACTCGGTCTAAAATGAAAACATCTTAGAATCAATCAACACAAAATCTGAATACACAGCGTGTAGAATTGAATTGTAAAGCCAAAGGTTGAATGTACCTGTTCATCAGTTGAG
Source organism: Xenentodon cancila (assembly GCA_014839995.1). Taxonomy (NCBI): domain Eukaryota; kingdom Metazoa; phylum Chordata; class Actinopteri; order Beloniformes; family Belonidae; genus Xenentodon; species Xenentodon cancila. Next base: position 27,751,003 of record CM026207.1, read on the forward strand.
TCCAGGTTATTATGATCCATCTCAGTCTGTGACTGGAGGAAAGGATGGGAGTCATTCACTGCCATGATCTTAGGTGTTGAGCCGCATGCCTGTAAAGATAGTGAATATATTGTTAGAAATACAGTGTCTTAAATCATTGACAACACAATAATCATATAGTCCAATTAAAGCTAGTCAAGTCAAACATGTGTGTTCATTAATCCAGATCCCTAGAACCCCCTGCACTACAATTTTTGGAGTATTTGTATCCCAACATGCCAGAACAGAATTAATGGCTCAGTATCAGACCTCTGCATACATGAACAACGAATAATTTTGAAGGGTTTATCCTAATCTAGCACGGTGGACATAGTAAATATATTAACCATGTAGACCAGTGGGTCTTTAATACCGGGGTGGATGTACACCGTCATAAATGACTCGTTGAGATGGTAAGTCAAACAAATATTCACTAACTCGGTCTAAAATGAAAACATCTTAGAATCAATGTCTTTACACCCTTCCAAACCTGCCTCAGATGCCCACACAAGTCTCATACAATCCAACCTTTATGGGGACCCATCACACAGTAGTTCAGTTTCATTTGGGCTTTGATACACACCTTAACACTGAATGAAAGTGTGTTGTGGGGACGTCATGAATGTCCAGATTACAGTTCTATTTTATCAAGAAGTAAACATCTGTCAAGTTTCAAATCTGACTTGAACATTGTCCTATCACTACATTTCCAGATGCCCTGCAAAACTTTTTCATCAATTGTTTCTCTCCAGAATAACAAGTACAAAATATCTCCTAAATGATTTTAAACGGCCTAAAAACATAAAATCTGAATACACAGCGTGTAGAATTGAATTGTAATGCCAAAGGTTGAATGTACCTGTTCATCAGTTGAGTCCAGGTTATTATGATCCATCTCAGTCTGTGACTGGAGGAAGGGATGGGAGTCATTCACTGCCATGATCTTAGGTGTTGAGCCGCATGCCTGTAAAGATAGTGAATATATAGTTAGAAATACAGTGTCTTAAGTCATTGACAACACAATAATCATATAGTCCAATTAAAGTTAGTCAAGTCAAACTCATTCGCGTTTATGCACAAGTGAAATTAATTGTGTGAAAAGATAAAAGGCCACTTTGGTATTTTTAGACTGAGTAAGCTGGGAAATATTTCATTTACAGCCGTCTACTCAATAGTTACATGTCTTACATCTCATGTCACAAAGTAAATAAATGAATAAATGACATAAATAAAAAAGGAAATCACACTAATCCTACACCAGTAATGATGATATAGACAAAAGAGAATACAGCTTTAGCAAAGGCAACATGCAGGGAAAAGTCTTGAAACTGCTGAGAGAGAATTTTCCTTCATGCTGGGCGATTTCACTCAAAGGAAACCTGCAAAGACATGAAGGACATTCACTCCAGTACACGGCACCTATTGTCTTCCTCGACCCGGATGGCCTTTGTTGGAGGGTGGGAGGTGCAGCTGGGACGTGGTGGGGTGCACCTGATCCTTAAGCTCAACTATTCATTAGTTCTAAATTTGGTCCTGAGGGACATGGACCGCTGGGTTGGTCTCCCTGTTTCTATTCCAGTTGTTTCTGTTATAAAAATGATTATTCTGCCAGGATCAGGTTTGTCAGCTCTATGATTCCTGTGTGGTTGTCTTGTCTTGTCTTTCCCGTGATCCCTGCTGGTCCGTATTGTTTTTCTCTTGACTGTTTCCTGCCATGGTAACTATTTTGTTCATGTAATCTTTCCTGTCCACTTTTGGTTTTTTGTAGTTTCTTAATCCTGTTCAGCCTCACTTTTTACTGTGAATACCATCACATTTTTTTTTTTTTTGCTGCTGCCTCCATCTCCTGCATCTGTGTCCTACCTCAGCTAGTCATGACAGGAGGGACCAACCGGCATGGACACAGCGGGACAATATATTAGTCTGGGAATTTGGTATTTGGGAGGCAGCACAAACAATTACGTGTTGCCTGGAGGAGGAGTCTCCATCGTGGGAACTCGCCTGGGATTTGGTGGTCCAAAGAGGGTCCAGGCCCAGTACAGACAATGACCGAGACATTGTAAGCACCAAAAAACCCCTCCTGTCCCCGTTCCCGAGGTGGTCTTTGATGCACCCCACCATGTCCATGTTCCTAAGTTGGTCCCTGACTGACCCCACAATGTTTCTGCCTCCTTGCTCGCACAAAGGACTCTGCCTGCGCCAATCCGGCGCCAATCATGTCTCTGTTTATTCTAGTGCTGCAGCATTTTCAGTCTGAATAAAATCATGTTCTTGTTTTGGGTGGGGCTGGCATCTGGAACCTGAAACCCTCCAGTTCGTGACTGGAGCGTGATTTTCACTGGTTAACTACTTATTTGTAGTTAAAAAAAGCATCAAATAAAATGTCCAAAAAGGTACTTTGTACTTCAGGACTGTTTCCAGATATTTAGTGTCTCATATATATTAAAGGACTTCAAGTATTCAAAGCTCAATAAATTAAATCTTCATTAAGTTTACCATAAAGTATTTTCCCCAAATACTGTTCAGTGGAATGACCCTGTATCTTGGGAGCCCCTAGTGGTGATGGGGGTCTAATACATCTGATCTGTCTGATGAAACATCTCTGAGTACCAAACACATCAAGACCAGCTCAGGGTCACCATGAAGACTTTTTCTTAGAGGTTCGGGAATCTCTGCTCCATCTTTTTCAGGACTGGAAACCAGGTCCTTCCTGTGTTTGAAAGCCTGAAAACTGATCTGTCCTTTAAATCATCTCAGTGAGCTACTGAAACTCCTGAAAGAAAGAAAAATGATTCAGTTCCTGCTGAAAGCAGATGAAGCTGCAGTCTGTTAACCAGGAGGAAGAGGAAGTGAGAGAAGAGAAACTCCAGACCAAAGAGGAGACGGAGAGATTCAGGGAGGAGCTGAGCTGTTACTGAACTATAGAAGAGACACAAACTTCCACGCTGCTTTTAACTTGTGCTAACTGACCAAAGAAATACTCCTGTAGGAGTAGGAATGTCTTGCTCTGCGATTTGCTGCAACAGGTGGGTGTGGTTTAAGTGTGTGTCACTGGGATTGATTGGATCTAATTGGGAAAAGGGTGTTTAAATGGTGTTGGGTTGGTTTTGTTTGGGGGGACAGAGAAGGGAGGTGGGTGTCAATATTTTCATTTAACTGAAAGAGTAAACACAAGATCAAATACAACCAAATGTAAATCCAATTACAAATCAATTCCATTCAGAAACTATGCAAGAGGAAGTGTATTTCAAGAAAAGGGTAACAACAAGAACTGAAGCAAAGATTTAAGGAGCACAAGGTGTGTCACACAGAGCCCTACCTTCCCTTCATTTAGCTGTTTTTGAGCCAAATGGGACCCTTACACCTCCCATCAGGTTAAATATTTGTAAAAAAAAAATGTACATTTCCATCATCTGTGGATTCATGATTAACAGTTGGTCCCTCTCCAACATGAGTTTAGTTCCTGATCCATCTTTGTATTGTCCCAGGTTTGTGAAACACTCAGATCCAAAGAGGTGTAAACACACCAGCAGGTTTTTAACCACCGTAACCGGGACTTTTCCTCCTGAAATGAAGTTAATCCACTGGACTCTTTACACGTCTGTTGGTGGCAGGAAATCCAATGTTTTGTGTTGTCTGTTCAACCAACAACCTTCTAGTTTTGGACATGAAGAGTCTGTTCACTGCTGCTCGTGAAGACAATGACATGGTGAGACTTCAGCATCATTTGTCTATGTACAGCCAGAACATGGAGGTCCAAATAAGGAGTTACAAATAATGCCAATACAAAATATTATTCTGGATAGACGGGTTGAACAAGACCAAAACACACAACATCTTGGTGCTGGATGAACTCTGTCCTTGATAATGACAGAAAAGATGGCAGCTGATCTGGAACCACAGAACTTTAAATGAGAACCTCCATCTGGTGCCATTAAAACAGGGGTGTCCAAAGTGGGTCCTCGAGGGCGGCTGTCCTGCATGTGTTGGATGTTTCCCTTCTTCAACACACATCGGTAGACATGGCTGTGTCATTAACAGACTTTAAGACAACGTGGAAACGATCATTAATTAGAATCAGGTGTGTTGATGCACAGAGACGTCTAAAACATGCAGGACAGCGGGTGTTGAGGACCAGGGTTGAGGACCACTGCTATAAAGTTCAGTCCCACAATGCATCAGGAATAGTGTCCAACTGATCTGTGTTTTTTATCTGCATGAATAGTCCAGACAAGATTCATGTTTGTATGGTGTGAAAATGAACTGTGATGAGTTCACTTCATTGTTCCCCAAACTGAACTCACTACATCATAACTGGAATCATGTACTGAGGTCGATGATAGTAACGTTTGATTTTTTTTTTTTACTTTTTGAAGTCACAAAATTACTGTAACTGGACACAGAAATCCTCACATTCACTGGTTGAAAATACCGGCTCATTACCCTCATTTCATCAGGAAAGATAACGGGAATGTTACTGTTAAATATTAAATGTGTTTAGGTACCAGGACTCTGCAACTGTTGTATCTGGCCTACAAGCCATAAAGGTTTTTTAAGTTTCTTGGATTATCGAGTCCAGATTGCAAAAGGGGAAACTGCTGTGAGCAAACACATCAGAGGTGAAACACAGACTGTCAGTGCAGCGATCAAACTAATCCATTCATTTGGACGGGAACAGTTCGTGCACCCAGAGGATGAGGATGCTGAAGTCACAAGACTGGCCAGACACTCACACACAGGGGGCTTTAAAGGACCACCTGACACAGAGTTCAGTAGTATCTCCAAAGAAGTTTGTTTGTACTTCTGGACCAGAAACCGGTTGTACCGGCTGCTGTAACGTACCACACACCCGGCTCTCATCTCTTTTCCACCATATGTACTAACAGATTTATTCCTCCATCTTCATTTCTTCAAAGGTTCACACTCAGATCTTCATGTTTGAGGAGAAAACAGGTTTAATGAGTCTGTCTTGTCAGAGTCATGAATGAATTTGGGGAATCATATTGGTTCAGGCTGAGCTCCTCCTGGACGTCTGAACCACTCCTCTCTAAGACTTGTTTGTTAGAAGCCAAGTTCACATCCTGGGATTCTGGACCTTCTCTTTTGGCCTGACAGTTCAAGACTGTTGGTCCTTTCAGTTCAACTCTTCTTCACCACTGCAGGTGTGTGACTGATCCAGGCTGAAGTAACCAGGTCTGCAACCAACTGCTGCAGATGTACAACTCACTTACAACCGCTAAACCACATTGCTTAAATGTGGTTCAATTACCACTTGAATATGAAGAATAATAACTAAACAACAAAATCAGTCTCCAGATAGTTGTTACCAGTGGTCTTCACCCCTGGTCCTCAGGGTCCACAGTCCTGCATGTTTAAGATGTGTCCTTGCACTGACACAGATGATTCAAATTACTGGTCGCCAGCAGCTCGTCATCAAGGTCGACACAAGTCTGTTAATGACAGTCATTTGTATCAGGGTGTGTTGAAGCAGGAAAACATCTAGAACCTGCAGGACACCAGACCTCGGGGAATAGAATTGAAGACCCCTGATCGAAAAAAGTGGTTGTCCATCCTGGTCCTGGAGTAGCCCTGGTCTCCATGTTGTAGATGTTGTCTTGCTCCAACAGACCTGGTCTGTACAATTTATAATAATGACACAGTTACTTGTATAACGGTGTGCTGAATCAGGAAAACATCTAAAACATGTTGGTTAAGTGCTCTGGAGGACCAGGGTTGGTGACACCTGATCTAAAACATGCAGAGCAGGGGTACTCGAGGTCAAGGATTGAGAACCTCTGTGCTAGAGAGCTGCAGTCCTGCATGTTTTAGATCAGCAGTCACCAACCCTGATCTAAAACAAGCAGGACACCGGCCCTCGAGGACCAGGGTTGGTGTCTCATGCTTTACAATGAGTCTTTGAAGATACATCAATCATGAATATAGCAACAGTTAAATTCCCTTCAGTAAATCAAGAATTTTTGAAATTAATTAAATACAAATAAAAATGAATTGAACGGCTTTGAAAACACATACTGACAAATGTACTCAGTTGTATTAATATAAAACCTTCTGGTGAGGTTTGGAAGCAGAACATGTGACACTTCTGTGCTGACGTGTTCAGTGGTTCTGCTTTGTCAATGTGGCCACCACCACTGGGACTTCTGGAACGCTGCATGGACATCAGGAGGGAAGTCTTTACCCAGTTGACCAGCAACCACAGAGGTCATGCAGGCAGCTGGGAGCTGCAGTGAACCAGGAACTGGATTTAGACAATCTGGATCAGAACCAACAGTTCGGAGACTCAGTCTCACAATGATCAGTGTTGATTCAATGAATGTTCACAAATGTTCAACGTTCTCCACTGAAACGACAGAAAAAAACCATGTGGATGCAGATCTCCTCTGCTGCAGTGACACTGAACCCACAAACTCTGAAAAAAACCAGCTGACACTCTGACAAGCTGCTGGAGACCTGTTTCCAACTGTGGAGCTCAGCTTTTTCCCTCCACTAGAGGGTGACATCATCAAGTGGGCGGAGCACTACTGCTGCACTGTGATCAATCATTGTGTGAATAATAACTGCTGCTGTGAAGAGAACAGTTCTCAGACTGAATGTTGAACATCAGCTAGTTTCTCCTGCTGCTTCAAACCTTCTTGTACAGATGGAACATTGGCTGTGGATTATTCTTGCTGCTCTTTTCTTTGGTAAGATACAAACATCCACATACTGATGGTTCTCCTGTAATCAATCATCTGTATTGATTCATCTCTTCCTCTGTATGTTCTGATCTTCCTCAGAGTGTAAAGGAGAAGACAAAGTGGTCCAGCCAGCAGGAGATGTTACTGCTGCTGAAGGATCCACAGTCACACTCAATTGTAGTTTTGAAGCCAGTGATTCATCACCATATTTATTCTGGTACAAACAAGAAGTCAACAGTTATCCAAAGTACATGTTGATTCGTGTCTCAACAATGGCAGAAAACTCTCCAGAGTTCAGTAAAGTCAGATTTGATGCTGAACTGAACAAAGAGAAGAAGGAAGTCCACCTGCAGGTCTCCTCTGCTGCAGTGTCAGACTCTGCTGTGTACTACTGTGCTCTGCAGCCCACAGTGACAGGAAACAGCAAAACTGTGTAGAAAAACCTGCAAAGCAAAGACAACACAAAGACTCCACAACATCCACTAGAGGACCTCACACACTGTTAAAGCTCTGATTGTTGATTCGTTGGACTGATGACAAAGACAACAGAGACATGAAGCAGGAAACATCACAGACAGACGGAGCTGCTGTGGAAACACAAAACTATTTGAAACATTAATAATTATACATTTTTTCTCTTCTAAATACAGAGACAGTTTAAAAAGTCATGTTTTTAGTCAGTGAAACCACACTGTTGTTCCAAATATGGTAATAGAGCTGAAAGTGAATATAATTAAATTAAGAAAATAGGAAGAAGAGTGATACATTTTCCACGATTTGATAGTTTTTGTAAATCAATTTGTCTCTGTTTTTTTAATCACAACAAAAAGTTGTCATTGATTATTTCAAGAAAGTGGCTTCAAGTGTGAAATTAACCAAGAAACTGAAAAATGAAAGTGGTGAAAATATTTTGACTTAAAACAACTGATGTAGTTAAATCATTTATGGATAAAAATAATGAAATGATAAATTGTCAGTTGATGAACTGACAGTTAAATATTTGGAAGTTTGTTTTTCTGATAATCCAAGTATTTTATTTTATTATTACATCACAGCTTTTTTATTTCATCATAAATATTTTTGTCGCTTTGGGCCAGTAAGAAGATGAAGGGGAAAAGCACAACCCACTTTGAGAAACTTGACTTTGTCTCTCTTTTAACTTCTTTGTGATGTGCAGATGTCGCCATGACAACAGGTCTAGACACCCGGTCAATTTGTAGGCATGAAGGACATAAAACAGATAAACAGCAGCATAAAACATAACATATAACATTAGTCAGAGTTTAGATATTCATTTAACAGTATTGAAGCCAGACAGAAAAGAACAAAGGTCTGTTAGAAATAAGCACTTCCATTATTTCTGAGCTTTCAGATCCACCTTCGGCTCTACTAGTTTAAAACATTTGTTTCCTGGATGATTTTATCATCTGTATGACTCTCACATGGTTGTGGTGGACAGTTTGGAGGACATCTCCTGGTGATGCCACACTCACTCTGGTGGAGTGTGTGGCAGATCTATTTCCTGTGCAGGTTAAGGAAGTTCGTCATGAACACCAGCATCCTTACACACTTCTACAGACAGAACTTTTTGGTTTTATGCCAAATATCATCTCAAGAATCTGCCTCCAGATTAAGATCAATACATCACCACAGATCATCTTAAACACGTTCTTCAATCCTGGTCCTCAGGACCCGCTGTCCTGCATGTTTTAGATCAGTGATTCTTAACCATGGGGCCACGGCCCAATCTCGGTCCGCGAGCGCCAACTAGTGGGCCGCGAAAATAAAATCTGTTCTGAACCACGAGGGCCGCGGGATATGAATGACGCTTCCTAGCACTTGGTGAGCCGGCTTCACCGTTACATTCTTGCTGTACGCACTCCAATACAGAGTTTAATAAAACAGCCGTTGGACAGCTGCATGACCACGTTGTTTCTTGGACTTCAACTTCTCTTGGAGTCTTATCGCAGACCGATTATTTTCTGTCGTCTGACTCGCAGCAGAGAGTGCCGTTGACATTCTAGTCTGGTAATTGTTCTCTGATGCTACTTTTTATAGAATAAATGGGAGATCCTGATTCCAAGTGTGAAAAAAGCAGTCGCAGAAGACATGGAGAAGTTTTTAAAACAAAAAAATGAAGAAAAAAGTTATGCCAGTCCCTCTTCAAAGGCTAAATTTATACCAAAATACAACCCCTATTTTATAAGGTTTGGCTTTGTGAACGGAGGCAGTGAGGCAGAGCCCAGAGTGTGTTGAGTGTGGGCTAATATTATCCAATGAAGCACTGAAACAGTCAAAATTAAGGCGCCATCTAGAAACCAAACATCCGAAGCTCGTTGGAAAGCCAATCGATTATTTCAAAAGAAAGGGTGATGGGCTTCAGATGCAGAGAAGGTCTATCGTGTCACTGACTGGCAACGCTAAGTGTGCGTTGCAGGCCAGTTAACTCGTAGCCAGACGTGTGGCGCAGAGTAAGAAAGCATTCAACATAGCGGAGGAACTGGTTCTGCCATCCGCTGTGGACATGTGCCGTGAGATGATTGGTAAGGCTGCAGCAAAGAAGCTCAAGACCATCCTGCTGTCAAATGACATTGTGAGTCACCGTATTGCTGACATGGCCTCAGAGATTGAGCAGCAGCTTCTGGGGAGAATAAAAAAGAGCCCATTTTTCTCTTTGCAGCTGGACGAGTCGACTGATGTCACAAATGCTGCGCTGCTGTTGGTTTTTGTTCGCTACCGAAGGGATAGCTCATTGCAAGAAGACATACTGTTTTGTGGAGAACTACCAACATACAGCTGAGGAATGTTTCCGCTGCATGGATAACTACTTCACTGAGAATGGCCTTGACTGGCAGAACTGTGTTGGAGTGTGCAGTGATGGCGTAGCGTCAATGACTGGCAGGCATCGCGGTGTCACCAGGCAGATACTTGATCTTGCGCCAGAAGCTAAATGGACCCACTGTTTTCTGCACTGTGAAAACCTTGCAGCAAAAAAAATGTCACCAGCGTTCCATGAGGTGATGGATGTCACTGTGAAAACCATCAACTTCATTAAAAATAATGCTGTGAACTCCAGATGTTTTGCTCAACTTTGTGAGGGCATGGAAGCAGATCATGTCCAGCTGCTCTACCATAGTGAGGTGAGATGGCTCTCAAGAGGGCTTGTTCTCACACGGATCTTTGAGCTTAGGAATGAAGTTTTCTCCTTTCTCTCTGATAAGAAATCTCCTCTTGAACACATCATTACACCAACACCACATTCATAGCTAAACTTGCCTACCTCTCTGACATTTTTTCACTGCTGAACCAGCTGAACATCTCACTTCAAGGGAGAAATAGCAACATATATTTTGTTGCAGACAAAGTTCAAGCTTTCAAGAGAAAACTTGCTTTGTGGAGTAAGAGGGCCCATGAAGAGAGACTGGACATGTTTCCACTTTTGTCTGACATTTTGGAAAACTCACCTCAGGTGAAGATCAGTCATTCAGTCTCACATCATCTCTCACAACTGGCAGAGAAATTTACTGAATACTTTCTGGAGGATCCCAGGGAGGGACACATGTGGGTCGTGGACCCATTTTCAGTTGATCCCACTGAAAATGATGTTGCTTTGCCCTCACATCTGGAATCACAGCTTCTGGAAGTTTCCACTGACAGCACTTTAAAAGGGCAGTGGGGCAAACTGGACCTAGGTTCCTTCTGGATTGTTGTCTCAAGGGAGTACCCACTTCTAGCACTGAGGGCTATTAAAGTATTTCTTCCTTTCACAACCACATACCTGTGTAAATCAGGATTCTCAACTGTGGCCACAACTAAGACCAAAGCTCGCAGCAGACTCAGAGCATCACTGGAGGCTACCCTAAGAGTGAGCCTTTCCCCCATTCCACCCAGACTGGATTTGATCATGTCTAAGAGACAGGCCCAAGTCTCTCATTAAGAGGTTAACATGAAATGTGATTTGTAGCATTTTAAAGAACAGACTGCTGTGACTGTTGTTAATTTGTCACAGATTTGGAGAGTAACATATGGTACAAAAGTTAAGACTACTAATTTGTCAAGTTCATCATCAGGTTGAACTTTATTTCTCATTTCCAGTTTATTTCATTTGAAACTTATTTTAAGTGTGCTTGCTTTATTACCACACAATTTTATTTATCAAAATGCCTTATAAATATTTTTTGAATTCTAATTTGTGCTAAGCATGACAACTTTGGTTTAACTGTTCAGTGTGAAAATAAATGTATTTGAGATTATCATATTGTAGAATTTTTTTCCCACAAGATTTTACTTTAATAAACCATACAATGACTTGATTTAATTATTAAACACAAATCAAACAAGATGTGGATCAATTTACATTAACAAGATATTTGAATGGGCCTTGAATCACGTTGTACAGGGAAAATTGGGCCCCAGTGTCAAAAAGGTTAAGAAACTCTGTTTTAGATGTTCCTCTGCGCAAACACACCTGTCTTAAATCACTATATTACAATGGTATTTTACATACTTGTAAGTTCAAACCTGGTCGTGTACTGAGAGACTGTGCAGGAGAACTCACGGATGTCTTCACAGACATCTTTAACATGTCACTGAGTCAGGCGGTGGTTCCCACGTGCTTCAAAGCCACCAACATCCGTCCGGTCCCAAAACGGTCATCTCCCTCCTGCTCCAACGACTACCGTCCAGTCGCACTGACTCCCATCATCATGAAGTACTTTGAACGGCTAGTCATGCATCACATCAAGGCTGCTCTCCCCCCCTCCCTGGACCCCTACCAGTTCGCATATCGCTCCAACCGGCCCACTGACGACGCCATCTCCACTGCCCTCCACACAGCCCTCACGCATATGGACACCAGAAACGCTTATGTAAGAATGCTTTTCATCGACTTCAGTTCAGCATTCAACACCATCATCCCCCAGCAGCTCATTCACAAACTGGACCAGCTGGGGATCAACACCTCGCTGTGCAACTGGCTGTTGGACTTCCTGACTGGGAGACCACAGGCAGTACGGGTCGGCGGCAACACATCCAGCACCATCACACTGAACACAGGGGCCCCCCAGGGATGTGTGCTGAGCCCCCTCCTCTTCACCCTGCTGACCCACGACTGCACACCGATTCACAGCTCCAACCTCTTCGTAAAGTTTGCGGACGACACGACTGTGGTGGGTCTCATCAACAACAACGATGAGTCAAACTACAGAAGCGAAGTGAGCCGCCTGGCTGAGTGGTGCAGCGACAACAATCTCTCCCTGAACGTGGAGAAGACCAAGGAGATTGTTGTTGACTTCAGGAGACAACACACCCAGCATGCTCCTCTGACCATCAACGGTGCTGCTGTGGAGAGGGTGAGCAGCACCAAGTTCCTGGGTGTCCACATCTCAGAGGACCTCTCCTGGACTGTTAACACCGCATCACTCGCCAAGAAGGCACAGCAGCGTCTCTACTTCCTCCGCAAACTGCGAAGAGCCAGAGCCCCGGCCTCCATCAGGTACACCTTCTACAGAGGCACCATCGAGAGCATCCTGACCAGCTGCATCACCGTGTGGTACGGATCCTGCACCGCAACCTGCCGCAAGTCTCTCCAACGCGTCGTGAGAGCAGCTGAGAAGATCGTTGGTGTCTCTCTCCCCTCACTTCAGGACATTTACAGCAGCCGTCTGACTCGCAAAGCCCTCAGCATTGTGAGAGACTCCACCCACCCGTCACACAGCCTCTTCAGTCTGCTGCCTTCAGGGAGGAGGCTGCGGACCCTCCGAGCCAGAACCAGCCGACTGAAGGACAGTTTCATCCACCAGGCTGTCAGGACACTTAACACTCTCCCTTCTCTTCCACCGTTTCCCGCCTTGCCCCCCCCTCACTCACTCTGATCTCAGTATCTGTATTTTGGCAGAACTGGACCGCCTGCTTTGCACCATGTCACTTTAAACAAACCGAAAAACTGTTGTTGTCATGTCACAACTTGTTTCTTGTCTCTTTTTAACTTGCACTTTGTGTTTAAAATGTATTTATTGTGTAGCACCGAGGGTTTGAGGGTAACGCAATTTCGATTCTCTGTATGTATCTCACATGTGGTAGAATTGACAATAAACTTGACTCTGACTCTAAATTCAAAGCCTTTTGCAATGAATACGACTGCTTCCTCTATTGCCACTGACATGTTTGTATATTCATGACATGCATTTGGAAGAGTCGACGCATAATTGGACAGTCTGGTGAATTTACTGAGTTTGCACTTCGGTGCTTGTAGATGTCTGATTTATTGAATGTAACCGCTCCAGATGGTATTTCATTTAATATGTTATGGAATTTCTTTTGCTTCATCCATTGATAGAACATTTTGTTTTCTTGTCTAAAGGTTTTCCATCTGTTCTTCACTAGGGACTCTAATTTTATGTGTTTTCTAATGAGCGTTATCATTTCCTTTGATAGAACTTTGGTAATTATTTTATTGGTCGAACTATTTACATTATTTTGAGCATTTTATGACAATAGTAACTGCACCTTTTATTTTACAGCGTCCACCAACTGGACAACAGCATATGATCTCATGGTTCGGTTCTGTCGGAGTTTGGGTGTGTGCTCAGGCGGTCCTGCTGCTAGTGCACATCCTACAAGTTGCTTCTCATTGGTGTGTAAGTGTGGTGCATCCAGGTTTAGACGTTGACTAAGGAGAAGCCACATTAACATGATGATTGCTAATATTTCCAGCCAACAACTGAATTTTTTAACTTTGAATTTCTCTTATCTTCTCTTTTCCAATGAATGTACATATTTGGACCGGCTTCTGGTGCAAGCACGTATGGTGCACTCTGGGTCGGACGCTGTCCCTTCACTTCCTGTGTTCTTTGGCTGCTCTGATATTTGTCTTTGCTGGATCTAGCAGATGTTGGATTTGTGATTACGCTGTTAAAGCTGCACCTTTAATGGCATTGATTGGCACTGTAGGACAAACGGACAATTCAGTCACACTACAATGAACTGAGGAGGCTGAACAACACTTTGCTGTAACACGATTTACAGACAGCACCTTGACACAGGAACCCAGATTATATAAAACCATTTTTTTGTATGTTGCAGAAAAGTCGACACGTTTCACCAACATCCACCAACTCAATGAATCACAGGTTGTGTTGGAGAGAGACTACATTCATTAAAAGACCCGGGTCTGCTTTTATTTTCTTTCCTTATCACACGTGCGCAAAGATTCATTTTATTCTCTAATCCTCTAAGACTCTACATTTGGGCTCTGTTTTGTTATTGCTGTTAAACAATTGAATACATCCCATCTGTGTAAGTGTGTGTGTGTGTTATTATACTTACTCACCCTCCGGGCTCCTACTGCTCCCAGACCTCTGATTTTTTTCCTACAATGTAGTTTACTTTAACAGTAAGTAAATGTTTGTGACGACCCCCTAGTCCAGACTTTTAAACTACATAAGTGAAAGGTTACATTTGCTGGTCTGGTATTAATGCGAGACACCCCAAGTGGAAAACAGTCGCTACCCTACTAAAGCATGAAACTGGTCAAACTCGAGGAAGGATTGTCGCCCTGTTACCAGGAGCTGGTCACAGCTGCGTTTGCTTTCCAGAAAGCATCTTCAACTACCATGGGACATCCTGTAAGATATGTATATTAATAAATGTAGCTGAAGCAAAGAAAAGGAAGAACACTACTCGCTCCAGAAAAAGAAGTGTCCACTCAGATCGGCGTTGAATGCTGTGCTGTCATCCCCATGCATACAGGTGAAGGAGGGAATCTGACAGAAATCCTAAAACAGTTAAAGGCAGATTCCAGTTCATTTATGTGCAGAACTCCAACTGGAACACAAGACCTGAAGCGTTGGAAAGAAATTTGGAACTGGCTTATAGTTAGTAGTACTGGTAACCGTGTGCTGCGTCTTCCCTCCTATCAAGCTACTGATAAGTTGAGCCACAAAAGCAACAGGACAATTCCTGGTACAGATCCAGCATTCAGTGGTCTTGACTGAATGGTTGAAGCCAACACAGTCCATTATTGATTCTGATGATTTGGCCTATGAATTAATGGACCACCATGGATGCCATGCTGCAGCATGACAGCCATGGTGGTCCATTAATCATAGACATGGTAGATACAGCTGAATTAACAAGTGATGATGCTTAGAGTGGAATGGTGGAATAAGCACAACTGACCAAGTGGGGCCAATAGTAGGATGATAAGATGTGTTTTGGAGTTTGGGAAGAGTGTGGAGTAACTTCAAGGAACAAAAAAGGAGTTGCTGAGAGACTGAGGTTGGGCCTGATTGTCTGACTCACATAACAAAAGACTATAGTGGAATCAATATAAGTTTAAACTTTTATTAATAAAAGATTAAGGTAAGTTGTTCATATTATGATAACGTCCACACACACAAAGTAATCACAGTGATCAAAGAAAGTAGCTGGTGTCTAAATGAGCTAATATCCCCGCCCATAAACATGTGACCGCTATCCCCATAATCAATATGACCATACCAATTATATTATAACCAAAACACAAAAAACTCCCAACAATATCCATTAATCCTCTATAATAGCAATAACACATCCTCATCCATTCATGGCTCCAACAGAGGGCCTGAACAACTTGGGGCTCTAAGTATGGATGTGTGGAGCAGGCATGTGGTTGTACATGAGGAGGAGGTATTCAGTATTCAGACTCCAATATAGTCAAAACTTGTACTGAAGATAAATTATAAGATTCCAATACATTTGATTTGAGATCAATAAAAAGGGTCATGCCTGTGTAAGGGAAATATAAATATATAGTTTTCTTAAGTTGTCTTTTATTATTCTCTGCTAGTTATTCATTGTTCATTGTGTATTCAGTACTTTTTACTCTGTCTGGTTTCTCACCTGCATATTGGTGGTAACCTGTTTGGAGGATGGTTCTCACAGAAGTAATCATACGTCTCTGGCAGTTGCTGGAGATAAGAAGTAAGGAGGGAACTATTCTGGCAGGGAGAGAACAATCCCTGTTTGTGCACAAGGACATGCAAGTGTATAAGGTCTGTGTGTAATTATTCTAGGTAGACTCACTCTGCTGACCCTGTTCAACTGTGTGATTCTCAGCTGTACAGCTTAATAAACTATATTAAACTGAGCTCTCCTGTACTGTAATTATTTCACAGAAATAATTTCCACAACACCTGCCATAGCTAAAACCACACCCACGAAGTTGATGCTCGGCTCTGTAACTTTACTTTTTCTGCAGAACGGTTCGTGTTTTTACTCCTGTGTTACAGAAGAAAAATTCACTGGACTCAATCTTGAAGAGTCCTGTGTTTTGACTAACTCTGTGCTACTTAAGTTTGAAATATGAATATTTAGTAATATTGCTGTTAGAAAAAGGACTGAGAATCAAACTATGGTGTAGAACTCCTGAGAGACACCTGACGTCAGCAACCACTCTTCCAGAACTTGGTCTTCTGACTGGCCCGGATAATCCACATCGTGTATACTGAACAAGGCTGGCCCTAGTACTGAACCCTGTGGGACACCGTAGTAGACCCTAGTCTGTGCACAAGAAACCTGACTCACATGAATGAACTGGAATCTGTCAGATAGATATGATTCAACACAACCAAGCTGTTGTGGAAAAAACTTATTAACCTCTCTGTTTAATATGTTTGGGTGACTATCTGGAATAAGAATGAGTTCATTAGAGTATAATGAATAAAGATGTGAGAGAAGATCCAACGTTTAGTAGATTTAATTTCAGCAGTTGCATGTAGGTGCAGTCAAACATACATCAGGCGTCTCGATGCAGGAATGAATCTCAATGAATGATGAAGACTAAGCTATAACAAGTCAACCGTGTGTGCTTCAGCAGAGCAGAGAAATCAGGACCAGACCAAATGTGACTGCACAAACTGGACCATCAGAAGGCCACAGAATATTTAAAAGCCTTTTTACAAGAATTTATGGTGTCAAACTGTGATTGGTTGTTGCCCAGAACCCACCAAACTCCATCATAAAACTGCAGAGTTTTTGTTCTGTTGCTCTTGAGTTTTTTCCCTGTCATGAGATTTAGGAGTTGAGTTTTCTGTTTTTCAGGATGGTGAAGTCAATCCCAGTTTTGATTTGAGATTAACTGAATGAGTTTGGATGCTGCTTCTCTGAGGATGAAAAAATATACATGGAAGACAGAGAGCAAAGAAGCATCTTCAGTGTATTTAGATGGAATTTTCCTTCATCTTGTGGCTGAACTTTTATCTGATGATGATGACGATGATGATGAGGATGATAACGATGACAATTATTATATGATGATGACGACGACGACGACGACGACGATCCTGATCCTGATCCTGATCCTGATCCTGATCCTGATCCTGATCCTGATCCTGATCCTGATCCTGATCCTGATCCTCATCCTGATCCTCATCCTGATCCTGATCCACTGGCAGTCATACATGACCCTCCTATAACACTGCCTCCACTATGTTTCACACATGATGAGGGGTTTGCTTTACAACATGAGCTGCTCGTTTTCCTGATTTCAAATTAAATCATGGCTACTGCTACGATGAATTGTCCTTCAGGAATGAATACAGTATTTTGAATTTGAATCATTCTGATACATGTTTATCTTAGATTCATTTTTCTAAAGATGCTTTGTGACAGTCTAATCTGGCTTTCTTCTGTTCTTTTGGAGTCTCTTGTAGATTAGTGACATTGATGCGCCTGCCTTCTCAGTATTCTTGACTTGTGTCAATGTTGTGAAGAGGTCTTCTTCACCAAAGGAATATTTAACAACAGTCCAATCGTCTTCTAAGACTTTAGTTGCTGAAGTCACCAGTGCCTTTTGTTTAATTATTTGATTTTTTTTTTGCATTTAGCAAACCATTTATTTGGCAGATTTTTGTTATCACCGTTAGACTGAAAAAAAAAAAAAAAACAACTTAAATCTAAGGATGGCTGCCTCTTAGTGCAGTGAGACCTCCTTGAACTTCATATTGGCAGCTCTGGTCAAACAGCTGCTAAATGCCAACTCAAAACCTGATATCAGCTCCTGATGTGACAATGAGCCACATTGGACCAATGACTGACTTCTTAGTAAACTGACAAAATATTTTTGAACCCTTAAAAATTGCCCGTCAAAATCAGGTCCTTGGAGGGAATCAACGGGGATAAATATTATTAGAATTTTTTTATTATTCCCAAATTAAAACAAATTCAGAATGACATATCAAGTTATAGTAACTGCTGGAGAAAGTGGGGACCCCCTAGCAGACCATTTTCACATTTTATGGAGTAGTCCAAAAATTTGACCTAATTGGATTGAAATGGGACCTGGATAGACTGGCGACCTGTCCAGGTGGACCCCTGCATTTCGCCTACTATAAGTAGGGATAGGCTCCGACAGACCCCTGTAACCCGTAAACGGATGAAGCGGGAATAGCTAATGGATGGATGGATGGATTGAAATGATAAACAGAATAATGGGGTGTAAGAGAAATATTATATTCACATTGTACTAGTTTGAATCGCTTTTTCTATTGATCAATTTAAACATTGTCTGAGCTTAATCCGACCCTAAGTGAGTATTCTTTAAGTACAAGCCTGTTCTTTGTAGTTTGACTTTGTAGCCTGTGTTAAATTTATGTCAAGGATAACAGACTTTCTGTCGGTCATGTTCTGGTTGCCTAGAGACAACTTGTGTTGTAATGTACGCTATATAAATAAAATTGAAAATTGAATTGTTCTTCACACTCTTAAATTTTACACCATGACAAGATATCCATCCTCCTCCTCCTTAAGCAGTGAGGGGGTCTTGCAGAAGTATTTCCTGTGAGACAATCTGCTCTGCAATTTAGGGAGCTATACAGCTGTAACTCATGTGACGTTTCATGGTTCAGATCATATAAAAACTTGTCTCTTCTTCTCTATGGCAGAACTCTCAACTGAGGCTTCTCTGCACGACTGATCAACGTGTATCTTGTAAATAAACTCCTGTGTTAAACTTGCAGCTTTTTGCTCTCTCATTTGGATTCCAGTAAATTTCCACCACATGGGGTTTGAGATGAAGCATGATTTCTGCACAAATTATCTTGTAAATGTACCACTCACAATTAATTCTAGACACAAATACCTGATCAACATGATGCTGGCAGACAGTAAAACAATCTACAACAGGATATTGACTAAGCAAAGAACCCCCAACAATGAAGGAATGGATTGAAAGTATCAAGGAAATATACAACATGGAAGAACTAACGTTGTCCTTGAACCATAACCTTGGACAAATGTACTAATTGTTGGCTAAAACCAACAACTCTCCTAAAAGATGAGACAGTCCAGTAAGACAACACCACATTACTCTCTTGAGAAATACAGGGATCTATCTAGATACTTGTGTTTCATCATCAACATGTGAAAATATGCACACCAGGGAAGTGTGCACATGTGTCTATGAAAATGGTGGAAATATAATCATGTCAGCAGATGTAGATGCATCAGTAAAGGTACCAATGTGTAGCTGTCTGTGTGCAATAACAATCTGTACATATGCATGCGTTTGTAGACTTGAGGGTGGATGTTTGTTCTCAAATACAAGTAATAACAAAGTCTGAATCTCCCTAATGGATGTTGAAGTACAGCAGCGAGCTCTAGTGGACAGATACAGTTGCTCATTGTGGACTCTTACCAATGATGCTTTCTTAATGATTGCAAGGAGTTGTCACGGAGAAATCACACTGCACATATATGGACATGGTCTGACGTACCAGGAGAATATATCTAAATGATCTGACTTCCTGTCAATATCTGACATGTCTCCTTTAACAACAAGGTGGCGCTATGAGCATGATCAAACATAAGAATAGAGATCTTTTCATAGGGCATGAGGGACCATCCTCATGGTCCCAGAGAGGACATCGAAGTCTCTTCAGCCAGAACATTTTCTGGTTATTTTGAAAGAATTTGGCTTTCTATCGATATCATAAGAAACATCAGTTCTACTGGAGCATTTTCTACATGTTTAAAGTAAAAAGTATAAGAATAATCTTCTCCAACAGGTTCAACAAAGGTAGGGCTTCTCCTCTGTTGTTTGAATTACAAGGACTTTCTGATAGGATAAAGTTGCCTACTTCATTATTCTGATTCAGTTTCTGTGACGTCTTTACACCTTCTCTTAAAGGAGGGAGAACATGCAAACTCCACACAGAAAGACTCCCGCCGAGCCGGGGAATCAAACCAGGAACCTTCTTGCTTTTAAGCTACAGACCTGCCATGTTGCCTATTTTTATCTTTAATTCTGTTCAATTAAAAAATAAATAAATAAATAAAAATGATGGTGTTCAGCAGTCTGTGTGGGCAGATAAAGATCTCCTAAGATTATACATTTCATTACGTCCTATGATGACAACAACGTTAAATTCAGCTGTTATCAAATGGTGGTCGGAAAGAATTTGTCCAAGTAATTCTTTGAACAGCCTCCAGATGATCCAAAATGCAGCAGCACGAATGCTGACAGGAATCAATAAGAGAGACCACGTCTCTCCAGTTTTAACTTCCCGCCATTGGCTCCCCGGAAAATTTAGAATCCAATTCAAGATTTTATTTCTTGCATATAAAGTCCAAAATGGCCTAGCAGGATGATGATGATGATGATGATGATGATGATGGTGGTGATGATGATGATGATGATGATGATGATGATGATGATGATGATGATGATGATGATGAAGAAGATGATGATGATGATGATGATGATGATGATGATGATGATGATGAAGATGATGATGATGAAAATAAAAATAAAAATAAAAATAAAAATAAAATAAAAATAAAAATAAAAATAAAAATAAAAATAAAATAAAAATAAAAATAAAAATAAAAATAAAAATAAAAATAAATAAAAATAAAAATAAAGATGATGTTAATGTTGATGATGTTGATGATGATGATGATGATGATGATGATGATGATGATGATGAAGATGATGATGATGATGATGATGATGATGATGATGAAAATAAAAATAAAAATAAAAATAAAAATAAAAATAAAAATTAAAATAAAAATTAAAATTAAAAATAAAATAAAAATTAAAATTAAAATTAAAAAAAAATAAATAAATAAAAATAAAGATCATATTGATGTTGATGAGTTTGATGATGATGATGATGATGAGGACGATGATGATGATGATGATGACTGCAGCTTCTCTGTCATTTCTAAATCTTCATCAGTTTGAATGGAAACAGACCACAACAAGAGGAGGAGCTACACATCTGAATATAAAAGCTTGATGTAGGAACTGAGGAGCAGCTGTGTTCTCTGTTCTTGTTCAGTACAAGTGAAAAAAATGAGTCTGATTTTGGTTTGGATGATGATCGTCTCCTTTCAAACTGGTGAGTTAAGATGATGCCAGATATAGAAAACATTTGTCTAATGTTGAAGTTTTTTCATTCTTAGAGACTGAATATGTTTACAATGTCATGGTAATATCTATGTTTGTTGTTTTCAGGATCCTCTGAGGATTTACTGACACCTTTTAAAGATGAAGTGGTGACTTTGGAAGGACAAACTGTGACTCTGTCCTGCAACTATTCTGGATCAGTAAATAATCTCTTCTGGTACCAACAGAAGTCCAGTTCATCTCCAAAGTTTCTCATATCAGACTATTCAGATAAAACAGAAAAGTTTTCTTTAAGACACAACAAACAGAAAAAGGAGTCTGATCTGCAGGTCTCCTCTGCTGCAGTGTCAGACTCTGCTGTGTACTACTGTGCTCTGCAGCCCACAGTGACAGGAAACAGCAAAACTGTGTAGAAAAACCTGCAGAGCAAAGACAACATAAGACTCCACAACATCCACTAGAGGACCTCACACACTGTTAAAGCTCTGATTGTTGAGTCGTTGGACTGATGACAAAGACAACAGAGACATGAAGCAGGAAACATCACAGACAGAGACGGAGCTGGATTCTTTTTAACTTTCTGGGACCAGTTTAATTTCTACATTAAAAAAGACAGATTCTTAAAGGACTATAACAAGGTCTTCATGTCCTTTCTGATTAAAGAAGATAAAGACCCCACTGACTGTTGTAGCTACCTCCCTCTCAGCCGTCACAACTGTGACTTCAACATTTTTACAAAGCTGCTCTCCTGATCAGATGGACTTTATAAATCCAACCTTGCAGCAGATATTTCATCTTTTTTTTTTTTTTTTTTTTACGTTACATACTATTGCAGTTTTGATATTTGTTGTCTGTTTTGGAGTTGATCTCTGAATCTCTGTATGCAGATGATGTTTTACTATTCCTGGAACATCCTGCTCAGTCAGTAAAGTCACTAAAACATCTGCCCCACAGTCAATACTCTCAATATCCCCACGGTAAAACACTTTAGGTATTTAGGGATTTCATTTTTTTTCATTTTCACAAGTTAAATCCTTAGCTGAACTATTCATTACTTCTAGACATGGTCCTGAGAGACATGGACCACTAGGTTGGTCTCCCTGTTTCTATTCCAGCCTGTGTCTCTGTTATAAAAATGATTATTCTGCCAGGATCAGGTTTGTCAGCTCTATGATTCCTGTGTGTATGTCTTGTCTTGTCTTTCCCGTGATCCCTGCTGGTCCGTATGGTTTTTCTCTTGGCTGTTTCCTGCCATTGTAACTATTTTGTTCATGTACTCTTTCCTGGATACTGAGGCATTGGAGGAGTCTCCATCATGAGGAACCAGCCTGGCTTTTGGTGGCCCAAAGAGTGTTTAGGCTGAGTATAGACAAAACAAAACTAGAAAAAAAAAAGTGGGGACCCCTTGTAGACCATTTTCCCATTTTCTGGGTTAGTCCATAAATTTGACCATTCTGGATTGAAATGATGAACAGAATTATGGGGTTTGAGATGAAGCATGATCTTGTAAATCACAAAATGAATGATCACAAATGATCTTGTAAATGTACCACTCACAGTCCGCTCTAGAGACAAATACATGATCAACGTGATGCTGGCAGCCAGTAAAAAAATCTACAACAGGATAATGACTAAGCAAAGAACCCCCAACAATGAAGGAATGGATTGGAAGTATGAAGGAAATATACAACATGGAAGAACTAACTTTGTCCTTGAACCATAACCTTGGACAAATGTACTAATTGTTGGCTAAAACCAACAACTCTCCTAAAAAGATGAGACAGTCCAGTAAGACAACACCACATTACTCTCTAGAGAAATACAGGGATCTATCTAGATACTTGTGTTTCATCATCAACATGTGAAAATATGCACACCAGGGAAGTGTGCACATGTGTCTATGATAATGGTGGAAATATAATCATGTCAGCTGAAGGAAAATGATAAATTATTAGCTTCATTTATATTACAACTCGGCAACGATTAACATACTAAAGGGAAATGTTAGAGTATTAGGTTTTTGTTTTATTGCGTATG
The DNA here is from genome assembly GCA_014839995.1 of Xenentodon cancila. Taxonomy (NCBI): domain Eukaryota; kingdom Metazoa; phylum Chordata; class Actinopteri; order Beloniformes; family Belonidae; genus Xenentodon; species Xenentodon cancila. The sequence goes on from CM026207.1 coordinate 27,774,145, forward strand.
TCCTCAGGCTGTGAGAGTGTTGTTGGGTAAAGTGAGGTCATGCAGAGGCAGCAGTAATCCACAGAGACGGGCAGCTGTCAGGTTTAAATGACCTAAACATTAATTAATCACACAATAAGAAGAAAGACAAAGTGAGTTAGTTTTCACTTATCCACACGGAGGACGGACAGAGAACACAGCCACATTTCTGCTGCACAGCAGCTCATTTGTACAGATTTTTCTTTCTTCTTCCATCCAGAAATCTGTAACCAAACCAAGATCTTCTGTCTTTATGAACGGGAACAGAGAAAACGGTGTTCCTGATGTCCACCAGTGTGACGACAGATGAAGCGTTGAAACGTTGTTTTGTTCTGTCACCGAGTTCCTTCACTCTGCATCGCAGCTCCATTTTATCTGGATCCAAAACATTACCGTCATACTGGCGGTCCCGGTCACCTCCAACATGACGCCAGTCACTGCCCAGAGCAGTCATCCAAACCCGTTGGACCTCTCCGTCATCAAGGTGGCAGGACCGTCTGAGGTCCTCTACGTCACAGACAGATCCCTCCACATCCTCCCCTTGGGAGGTCAGGCCTTCTTCAGCCTTTTTAACATCGTCAGTGTTAGGATTTTCAACTTCAATGAGAGGAACAGTGTCAGCAGCTGGCAATGTAGGTGTGTTTTTCAGGGTTAGTTCAAGGATACACTCAGGTGGTTGAGGGTTAGGAGGAGGTAACAGTGGATAGATTGGGATACTGTCAGAAAGAATTCTGTTATCGTCGTCCTCGTCCTTTTTTTCTTCTTCCTGTCTTCTCTGTACAGGCCCCGTCTCATCTGTTCTGTGAAACATGACCTCGGGTTTTGTTTTTCTACAGTTCTCCCTCCCTTCTCCTTGTTCACGTTTCTGTGCTTCTCGTAACCATTTGTGGTACTCCTCCAAACCGCGTTTACGCATCTTCTTGGTGTTCTGTTTCGTTTCAATTTTTATCTTTTCCTGCAGTTCAACTATTTTCTGTGATTTTAAAGTTCCCTTAAAACATATTTACTGATCCACAGGTTAAGATATTTTATCAACTCTGGATCTTTTTTCTGCATGTATTTCCAGTCCTTGCAACCTAATCTGTCTTTATGGTCGACCTTACTGATCCATTTCCTCATTTTTTATTTATTTATTTTTTAGTATTATTATTAGAGGTTTTTAGTCCAGGTCGGTATCAATACCTAGGGTGTTCTAACACCTGGATTTGTTTATCAGTAGGACAGCAATTCAATTACCAGAAGTGGTAATCCTCGCTTCGACTCGCAAGGATTCTCGCCTTTTGCTTCTTCAACAGGTTTGCTGTTAACATTCCCACTGCTTTTACATGAGACAAAATACCTGGTGGTTTTGTATCTCAGTCACACTCACAATCACTCAACACATAAATGACGTCACTTTGCCCACGGCATTTATCGGTTCCGTTGTCTATTTTTCTTCTTCTTTTTTTTTTTTTTACCGTCGGTGTCTAGAATTTTCGCGGATTTTCTCACGGACTTTATCACACTCCGTCGCCCCTCAACATCCCATTCTTTCAGGGTACCATAACAAGATCTCTCTTACTGACTCTGTCTTACTTCGGTTCTCCCATCAACCTTGGACTCCAGCTGGTGAGGCGGAAAACCAGCCTTGGAATTTAGAAAAGTCCAAAGTTTTCCTGAAGTCCACCACACCCACTAGACTCATTGGTATGTTGTGAAACGGCACGAAAGACCATTTAAATCTCAGGTTTAAACGGCCTAAACATTTATTAAACACACAATAAGGAAGAAAGACAAAGTGATTAAGTTTTCAGTTTTCTGCACAGAGGATAGACAGAGAACACAGCCACATTTCTGCCACTCTTGTCTCTGTTCGCCCCCACCTGTCTCCTGTCCTGCTTTTTTTTTTTAATTGAAAATGAAAGGTCACAAACCACATGATGATAAGCAATAAGTACAAGATATATTCTGACGTATACAATCATCTTATACGACAAGCAGTATACAGTGCGTAACATAAAGATGAGATAAAACAAAGAGTGTGTTAAAGTTTAACTCTATCAGCAGCTGATAAGAAACATGCTGACCAGAGGACACAGGGGTTATGAAGGCCTTTTAATCAGGGGGCTGGTCACCAGTGATATGAGCAGGACTCTGGTGTGTCGTAATAAACAGGATGTAGACTTAAGCAGAAGGTTAAGTAGGCCTTCTGGTGTGCTGTGATAAATAGGGTGTAGCCTTAAACAGAGGGTTTTAGCCTGAAGGAAATACATTACAAACTGTTGTAAAAAGGACAGGAAACAGACTTGCATTAACTCAGGATTGTATAAAAAGGGGGTGTACCCAAAAGTGTTCAGATCTCATCTGTATGCAGGCATGTGTGCATGTTGGTGGGATCTCCAGATGCATCTGTACAGAAATAAAAGTAAATCTCTTCCGATCAAATGACTCTGGGAATCTTTGATTCAACACTCAGCAGAGAAGAGGGGTTCAATGACCAGGTCAGGGTGATGGGGATGCGCAGGAATTTGATGTTCTACTCACACTCTACCACCTCCTAATGAACGAGTGTTCTGCTCTGCTGTCCCACTATGACATCCTTGGTCTTGCTGGTGTTGAGCACCAGCTTGTTGGATGAACACCAATCGGTTAGGATCTGGATTTCTTCTCTGTAGTTGGTCTCAACATTGTTCGGATAAGTCCCACTACAGTGGTTGTCCACAAACTTCAGAACCATGATTGAGGATGGGATGACTGCACAATGGATGAATAATGTGAAAATTACTGAATGAGGGTGACAGTGGGATGAAGAGTCTCCAGGAGACTTTTTTATCTCATCTTTATTTTACTCACTGTATACTGCTCGTCTTATAAAATGATTGTACACGTCAGAATATATCTTGTACTTGTTGCTTATCTTCATGTGATTTGTGACCTCTTTATTTTCAATAAAAATGAAAGCAGGAGAGCAGAGATGTGGGTGCGGTCAGAGATGAGAGCGGCACAAATGTGACTGAGTTCTGTGTCTGTCCTCCGTGCTGATGAATGAAAACCTAATCACTTTGTCTTTCTTCCTGATTGTGTGCTTAAAAAATGTTTAGGTTGTTTAAACCTGACAGTCTACCATCCGAGGATGTCCAGACTCCCTCTGGAGAGCAGCTGCATCCACCCTGTTTGCACCAGAGCAGTTCCTCAGCGGGGGCAAAGGACTGAACTGGAGGCCGAGATGAGAGATCAAGCTGAGGCAGAGAGGAGCACAAAAGGGAGGTGGAGACTTCCCCATCAGCAGCAGTCTTAGCAGCTGCATCTGTGGAAACCAGATCAGTGGAGTGTGTGTGAGCTGCACATCAAACCACAGCCACACAGGAAGGCAGGAGGATGGCTCCCTAATGATCAGATACTTGTGTGGCATTTAAGACGGGCTCACCATCAGACTTCAGGAATTTTCTGTGGTTCCACAGAGCGCCAAAATCATGCACTACACCAAAACCAACTTGTGGGCCTCTGTGAGGTCCAGCAGCTCTGCAGTTTGAACAGAGAAATGGACAAGTAGAGAACCATAAACCAGAGTGGCATGAGAAGAGCATACCGCATATCCAACCCTGTTTCAGCCCTGAGAGTCACAGGAAGAGGATCCACCCACAAACAGCACAAGATCTGCATTTGGGATCTGCATTAAGGCCTGTGAAACGGAGGCATAAGGGCAGAGAGGTGAACTGCCACTGTGACCATCATTATATGGTGGAGGAGCAGAAGGCTGCATTTCTCCAGAGGTGGAGGCATCATCAGTTCTGCCTCCTATGTCCCCACTTAAATCTTGTCCTCCCCCATCATTTTCATTTTAGACTGTCTATCTCTATTTTCAGCTTCTTGTTACAAAAGTTCCAAACATATATTGGTTTTACCTCCCCCTTAGACCGTTTCACTTAGTCTCAAAGCTTAATCTCACTCACAGGAGGAGTCACACAAGTGCACTCTAAACAGAGATAAAATGCTTACATGCTGTAAACTTTTTACTCTTACTTGAGTAATTATTTAGATGAGTAGTTTATGCTTTTACTTGAGTAGCATTATTTAAAATAACACTGCTTTTACTTACAATTTGTGGCTGCTCTACCCACCTTTGGCCACCAGCCAGGATGAAACAGCAAAGATCCAGGAAACATCAGGAAGATGGTCTCCAAGGACAAGCTGCTAAGTCAATCTCTCAGACACCAGAATCCAGTGAGGAAGAAGATGTGGAGGAGGAACCATCATGGAAAGAGGAGCTAGTACACAGCATATACCACTGACAGATGTAGGAAGTGTCTTTAACAAATCCTACCAGTGGGTGGAAAAGGCTGGACTGGAGGACAGCACGGAGGTATTAATTATGATGACAAAACCTGTGATAAACTATGAACTTAAAGTCTGACTTTGGAACTTCATCACTTTCTGAAGGTTGTAAACAGATATTCACTCTAAAGTTGAACATCTTCTCAGACCCTGAACTGGACTTTGGTCATGTGACCAAGATAAAACCCACAGACTCTGAAAAACACCAGCTGACACTCTGACAAGCTGCTGGAAACCTGTTTCCAACTGTGGAGCTCAGCTTTTTCCCTCCACTAGAGGGTGACATCATCAAGTGGGCGGAGCACTACTGCTGCACTGTGATCAATCATTGTGTGAATAATAACTGCTGCTGTGAAGAGAACAGTTCTCAGACTGAATGTTGAACATCAGCTAGTTTCTCCTGCTGCTTCAAACCTTCTTGTACAGATGGAACATTGGCTGTGGATTATTCTTGCTGCTCTTTTCTTTGGTAAGATACAAACATCTACATACTGATGATTCTCCTGTAATCAATCATCTGTATTGATTCATCTCTTCCTCTGTATGTTCTGATCTTCCTCAGAGTGTAAAGGAGAAGACAAAGTGGTCCAGCCAGCAGGAGATGTTACTGCTGCTGAAGGATCCACAGTTACACTCAACTGTAGTTTTGAAACCAGTGATCCATCACCATATTTATTCTGGTACAAACAAGTAGAAAATTATTCTCCAATATACATTTTACGCCGTGATACTTATGGAACAGCAGAAACAGCAGAAAACTCTCCAGAGTTCAGTAAAGTCAGATTTGATGCTGAACTGAACACAGAGAAGAAGGAAGTCCACCTGCAGGTCTCCTCTGCTGCAGTGTCAGACTCTGCTGTGTACTACTGTGCTCTGCGGCCCACAGTGACAGGAAACAGCAAAACTGTGTAGAAAAACCTGCAGAGCAAAGACAACACAAGACTCCACAACAACCACTAGAGGACCTCACACACTGTTAAAGCTCTGATTGTTGAGTCGTTGGACTGATGACAAAGACAACAGAGACGTGAAGCAGGAAACATCACAGGCAGACGGAGCTGCTGTGGAAACACAAAACTGTTTAATTGTTGAGTTGAAGTGAAACAGATCATGTCAGCAGGTCATTGGCCCCGCCCACTGAACTTCAGCTCATCAATGACATTATTTCTTCCTCATTCTGCTGCAGTGGAAGAACATAGTTCGTCTGCTGTCTGTCTGTCTTGAAGATCTCCAAAGACATGTTGCTTCAGCTCTTTTTGCTTCTGTCTCACATTCCAGGTGAGTTTAAGAACAGGGATTCAAGTTTTGTTGGAGCTGCTGCATGAACCACATATCCAGACTGCATTTCACTCCTGTTCTGGTTTCTTTGCTCTGATAGAGTGAAAATCATGTTTGGATCATCTTGTAAATGGAGCTGACAGACTTGTACAGTTGATTTAGTGGTGAATGTCCACAGAGTAACACTGTACACGTGACATTTTCCACTGTCTTGTCCTCTCAGCCTCATGGACAATGTCAGTCTAATGGCTTCATTTTCTCCACTTTTTCCAGGACTAACAGCTGGAGACACAATCTCTCCTGGACGAGGTGAAGTCAGTGGAAGAGAAGGACAAACTGTCACACTCACATGCAACTATCAGACAAGTAGCAGTAATGTTAGACATTACTGGTACAAACATCATTCTGACCTTCAGGCTCCTCAGTTTATACTCTGGAAAGGAGCAAAAGACTATTCAGGTCATGAATATATTCCAGATGGTCGATATGGCTCCCGAACATCAGTTACATCCACTGATCTGACCATCACAAAGATAACCCTGGCAGACACAGCTCTCTACTACTGTGCTCTAGACACACAGTGATACAAAGTGTAGAAGAGGCTGAACAAAAACCTGAACACAGATATGTGACGACTCTTCAAAGAGGAGGGAAGTGGGATTCAAACCACAGCTTCATATCAGATCCTGCTGATTCCTGTTTGATCAGAGTCTCTGTGGTTGCAGCTGCTCATGAAACACTGTGGGAGGATTCACATGAGCAGCACGTCCACATCACCTATTTAACAATGACATGATCCTACCAACACAAACTGCTGATGAAAATTATTTTAGGTTTTAAGCCAATTTTTTTTTCTCTTTTTTAAATGTCAGAAAAGTTGCAGCTAAATCCCGTAGAACCAGTGTTAATCAGAAGGTGGTTGTTGTATTGACGGGAATGTGTCTCTTTTCTCTTCAATTTGATTTTTTTTCTCCAAAGAAACATTTTCTCTTAATTCAATTCAAATCAAATTATATGGTCTTTATTACAATACAAGTTCTCTCTAGACCAGGGGTGGGCAATCCTGGTCCGTGAGGGCCGGTGTCTTGCATGTATTTGATAGTTCCCTGCATTAACACACGTGAAACAAATGCCTGTGTCATTAACAGAGTTGTGCAGACCTTGATGGCAGGCTGATGATGACCATTCATTAGAATCAGGTGTGTTAATAAAGGGAAACATCTAAAAGATAGAGGACACCAGCCCTGGAGGACCAGGATTGCCCACCCTTGCTCTAGGCAGTTTCCAGAGACCCAGAACATGACCCCAAAACAAGTATTACATAAACACTGGCAGGTAGAAACTCCCCCAGTGGGAAAAACAAAGTCCTCCTCCAAATCTACATTTGAATACTCAAGGAACTACAAGTAGACCTGCACTCTGACAACGGAGAGAACTATTAAGATCATATGGAACTATCAGGTCTTGTAAATATTGTGGCTCTAGGTTATTTTGGACTTTGTTTGGAAGTTGTTAATTGTGCCTGTCCCTTTAATCCCAACAACATACTCTAGTCTCTGCAGTAAAATGCTGTGATCTATAGTATCAAAAGCAGCACTAAGGTCCAGCAGAACCAATATGGACACTAATTACTTATCAGAAGTTATAAGAAGGTCAATAGTGACTTGAACCAGCGCTGTTTCTGTGCTATGAATTTTTCTGAACCCTTACTGGAAAACTTCAAACAAAAACATTTCTTTACAAATGGTCACACAGCTGCAAGTACCTTTTTTCAAAGATTTTAGATACAATTGGAACGTTGGAGATTGGTTTATAATTTACCGTCTGGGTCAAGAGATGTAATTAATTTTGGGTGGATTATACATTTTATTTTGCATAGAGTAATTGCTCGTTGTGTTATATGCAGGCTGTTGTTTTGTTAAATAATTTTAAAGGAACACAAAATGTGCAAAACAACAAAATAAGACAGAATGTCTTCTAATGTAGGTAGAAGACTGGATGGGATCACTGGCACTGCTTTAACTGGTTCAGGTCCTATCTCGAGTACAGGAGGTACTTTCTTGAAATTGGCAACTGTGTCTCAGACCAAAAGGCTATTACCTGCGGGGTTCCCCAGGGCTCAGTCCTGGGACCCTTATTATTCAATCTGTTCATGCTTCTGTTAGTTCAGCTAATACGCAGCTGTAATTTCACCACAGCTATGCAGCTGACACTCAAATCTACGTGTCACTGACTGCAGGTGAACATGGATCTATAGATTCATTGTGCTATCAAGCAGATCCATGCGTAGATGCAAAACAATTGTCTCCAGTTAAACTACGACAAAACTGAAATTATTGTCTGTGGTCTACAGAAGCAGAGAGAAATTGTTATCAGTTAACTTGACACTTTTTCTCTAGATCTTAATAATCAGGTTAGAAAAATGTAGGGGTGTATTTGACCCACATCTGAACTCTAACAGCCATATTAAATCAAAATCATCAGCTTTTTACAATCTTAAAAACCATTGCCATAATCGAAGGACTTGTCTCTAAACCACATTTAGAAAGACTAATCCATGCGTTTGTTTCCAGCAGGCAACGGCCTGCTCAATGGACTCAAGTCTGGACGACAACCAGGAAATACGATCAAATTAGTCCAGACCTCAGATCTCTGCATTGGCTTCCTGTCAATCAGAGGATAGACTTTAAAACAGATTTGCTTGTGTCCAAGTCTCTTTGTGGCGTAGCACCAAAGTACATGATAAAGCCATACTGTAACTGCAACTCGGACCTGAGAACCTCAGGGGGTGGTGTCCTGCTGGTGTCCAGAGTCACACCTAAACAAGGTGAAGCTGCATTTCAGTGTTATGCTCCAACAATCTGGAACAATCTTCCAGAAGATGTGGACAGACCTTAATTCTGACGATGTTCAAATCCAGACTGAAGACAGTTCTGACTGTGCATATGACAACTAAAAGGATTAGTATCTGTACTATTTGTCTTTACTTGAATTAATTGATTATTTTTATGTTTTACGGAATGTTTTATTTGCCTTCTTGTGATTTTATGCAGCTGTAAAGCACTTTCAATTGCTGTGTGTATGAATGTGGTCTACAAATACACTTGCCTTGACTTTTAAAGTTAAAATCACCAGCCTTGTGGAAATCTTTATTTAATCTTTAATCTTTCAACTGTCACAGTGTGAAAGCATTTTTCTGAGTTATCTGAGTGTGAACCATGTGTTAGTGATGAGAGAGAGAAGTGACAGAAAGGGAGGCCAAGACTAATCTGGGGTTGTTATAGCAATGACTTAACAGATATTAGAAATATATATATAAAATACACACACACACACACAAACACACACACACACACACACACACACACACACACACACACACACACACACACACACACACACACACACACACAGACATAAATAATGTGTGTCATGGTTTTCTGCATCGACCACCTGACTCAAATGTAAAACACTTTCAGGAGGCACTGCGTTATAAAGGAGCTTATTTCTAAAGATGAATGATTGTGCTGACTCCAGGGGGTTTCTGGAGTCAGGGGGTTTCTGCAGTCAGGGGGTTTCTGGAGCTTGTGGTGATAATGAAGATCCACCAGGAAGGAACAAATGGGATCAGGGAGGTTGAGTCCAGGTGGAGGTAAGCCAATGACAGTGTGGAGTGAAAAGGAGACACCTGAATCCTGAACTCAAGGTGAGTTAGACGGCCAAGTATGTAAGAAGGTGGACAGGACATTGGCGCCAAACGGCTGCCACTTATCTCAGTCTGACAATGCTTGCTGATCTGCAACACACACCTGCTGGAGTCCACCCTCCTGTAGTGGTGCTGCTCCATGAGGCCCCCTGCTGGAGAACAGGGAGGACTGAGAGGTGAAGAACCAGCACAAACCCATGCTCAGATCCCAACAATACACAGCTATATACATGCCCAGATATGTACCTCGAGGTGTTGTGTAACCTGATGAGGTCATTTCATTTATTTTATCTTTTGAATCGGCACAAACCCACCTCAGCAAACAAGGAAGCTTGTATGTTTTCATTCCCACCACCACGACACAGACGTCATAGCAACTGGGACATTTGGACCAGACTTGTTAGTTTGAAACCCTGCTGGGAACACTGTCGTGTCACTCGTATGGCGTGTGTTCATGACACGTTCACAGCTAGTGTTTCCACCATGAAAACATACTAATGCAGGTTGATACATACAGGTTGAGTCAAGACCCTGCCGTTCCTGGTTTGTTTTCATTTTGTCCTCCAGCTTCCTCCAAAACACAAATACATTACTGTGTCTGTTGTTCACAGCTGTAGTATTATAGTGGTCAAAAAAATACTGTATATAGTAATACTTGTTAAATGTCACAGCTTTGTCTTGAATTGATTTTGTTTTGGGTAAATTACTGTATTATGTTCTTGTTGTATTTGTGGTTAACAGCAGTAACATTATATCAGTGTTTTGTGTGGTAATTGTCATTATTGACTTCTTTTTCACCAATATCTCGTATATTAGCATTAACCCTCTCACAAAAAATAAAACAAATATTTATTTATTCATTGTAAGACTGAAAGAATTAAGTTAAAAAACTAAAAGTAGATTTTAAGTGGAGTTTTAAGTTTTTGAACGTAAAGTTGCACGTCAATGAAAAATTGGGAATAATGCATTGGTGGCCCTTGTCAGTCTTTGGATCACTGGGTGATTTTTCAGTGATCTACCAGCCACTAGACACACCTAGACACACCCAGCTTTACCTGGCTTGCACTGTTTGTTTATCCTCCAACACGGCACAATGTCAAAGTGGCGTCTTTCCGGTTCAGACACTTCTTCTGTCCAATCAGCGATGAGTATTGTTCCCGAGAGTCCCTACCGTTTCCAGTTTAGTAAAAAAACACAATAGCAACAGTAAAATCACAAGGACATTATAGCATTGTGATTTTTCTTTTGCCATTGTGTTTTTTATTTGTGGTTGTCGTTTGCACTTCAGGGCCACCATAGTTTTCACTCAAACTGACCAGTTATCTTCTTGGTTAGGTTGGGAATGGTTGAAAGTCTGGGAACATGGACTTACTATGCACATGTTTCTCCATCTTCAAACCACAAGTCCCCGAGTCATGACCCCCATTTAACTTTAGTCATTCTTGACATGTTACTTTATTTATCCTAATCTTCTCAGAAACACATTTTCTCTGTTGATTTGATCATTTCAACATAGGTTATGTTGGTGTCTGCTAATATTGAGCTGTTTAAATATTTTAGAAAAGAAAACATGTTTATGCATCTGATCTGTCTGCTTGTTATATTTTTCCCGTCATCATTTTCCCTTTTATATGTAGAGTTTAGAGGATGTTTAATAAGAAAAATATTGCTAATTTCCTGTATTGGATCTCCTGTAGCATCAGTGTTGGAGAACATCTACAGAAACATCTGACAGAAGACTGTTGAATCACCAAATCTTTGTGTTGTGAAAAGTGGAAACCAAGCCTGAAACTTGATCCTTCCTTTAAATCATCTCAGTGAGTTTCTGAAACTCCTTAAAGAATAAAAAACAAAAAACGATTCAGTTCTTGCTGAAACCAGATGAAGCTGCAGTCTGTTAACCAGGAGGAAGAGGAAGTGAGAGAAGAGAAACTCCAGACCAAAGAGGAGACGGAGAGATTCAGGGAGGAGCTGAGCTGTTACTGAACTATAGAAGAGACACAAACTTCCACATTCAACACAGTTCAACACACAAACCACCAACATCAGCTTCATTCAACATGGACTATTATGTACTTTCTCTACTGATGATCAGGATTCTAACAGGTACGTTACAATCTGCACCTTTAAAATCATTTTCATTCACACTTTTAGACATGTCATTCATTTCTAAAGAGGTTTGTGACCAAATATAAAGCAGATTTGTCTTCCTTTAGGTGTCAGCTGTGAAGAACTCACTGCAGTCAAAGATGAAGAGTCCAGTTCAGAAGAAACACATCTCACTCTGTCCTTCAGATTCTCCAGACCTGCAACTGGTGGTGATAATTTGTTCTGGTATCGACAATATCCAGGAAAACCACCAGAGTTCCTGATCTCTCATTCAGGAACAGGAACAGAAATATCACCTCCAAGACCTGGATTTTCATTTAAAGTGAATGATGATAAAACACAAATGGACCTGCAGGTCTCCTCTGCTGCAGTGTCAGACTCTGCTGTGTACTACTGTGCTCTGCGGCCCACAGTGACAGGAAACAGCAAAACTGTGTAGAAAAACCTGCAGAGCAAAGACAACACAAGACTCCACAACATCCACTAGAGGACCTCACACACTGTCAAAGCTCTGATTGTTGAGTCGTTGGACTGATGACAAAGACAACAGAGACATGAAGCAGGAAAGATAACAAACAGAGACAGAGCTGGATTCTTTTTAACTTTCTGGGACCAGTTAATTTCTACATTAAAAAAGACAGATTCTTGAAGGACTTTAACAAGGTCTTCATGTCCTTTCTGATTAAAAAAGATAAAGACCCCACTGACTGTTGTAGCTACCTCCCTCTCAGCCGTCACAACTGTGACTTCAACATTTTTACAAAGCTGCTCTCCTGATCAGATGGACTTTATAAATCCAACCTTGCAGCAGATATTTCATCTTTTTTTTTTTTTTTTTACGTTACATACTATTGCAGTTTTGATATTTGTGGTCTGTTTTGGAGTTGATCTCTGAATCTCTGTATGCAGATGATGTTTTACTATTCCTGGAACATCCTGCTCAGTCAGTAAAGTCACTAAAACATCTGCCACACAGTCAATACTCTCAATATCCCACGGTAAAACACTTTAGGTATTTAGGGATTTCATTTTTTTTTCTTTTCACAAGTTAAATCCTTAGCTCAACTATTCATTACTTCTAGACATGGTCCTGAGGGACATGGACCGCTAGGTTTGTCTCCCTGTTTCTATTCCAGCCTGTATCTCTGTTATAAAAATGATTATTCTGCCAGGATCAGGTTTGTCAGCTCTATGAGTCCTGTGTATGTCTTGTCTTGTCTTTCCCGTGATCCCTGCTGGTCCGTATTGTTTTTCTCTTGGCTGTTTCCTGCCATTGTAACTATTTTGTTCATGTACTCTTTCCTGGATACTGAGGCATTGGAGGAGTCTCCATCATGAGGAACCAGCCTGGCTTTTGGTGGCCCAAAGAGTGTTCAGGCTCACTATAGACAAAAAAAAAAAACTAGAAAAAAAAAAGTGGGGACCCCTTACAGACCATTTTCCCATTTTCTGGGTTAGTCCATATATTTGACCATTCTGGATTGAAATGATGAACAGAATTATGGGGTTTGAGATGAAGCATGATCTTGTAAATCACAAAATGAATGATCACAAATGATCTTGTAAATGTACCACTCACAGTCAACTCTAGAGACAAATACATGATCAACGTGATGCTGGCAGCCAGTAAAAAAATCTACAACAGGATATTGACTAAGCAAAGAACCCCCAACAATGAAGGAATGGATTGGAAGTATCAAGGAAATATACAACATGGAAGAACTAACTTTGTCCTTGAACCATAACCTTGGACAAATGTACTAATTGTTGGCTAAAACCAACAACTCTCCTAAAAAATGAGACAGTCCAGTAAGACAACACCACATTACTGTCTAGAGAAATACAGGGATCTATCTAGATACTTGTGTTTCATCATCAACATGTGAAAATATGCACACCAGGGAAGTGTGCACATGTGTCTATGAAAATGGTGGAAATATAATCATGTCAGCTGAAGGAAAATGATAAATTATTAGCTTCATTTATATTACAACTCAGCAATTATTAACATACTAAAGGGAAATGTTAGAGTATTAGGTTTTTGTTTTATTGCGTATGTCCTCAGGCTGTGAGAGTGTTGTTGGGTAAAGTGAGGTCATGCAGAGGCAGCAGTAATCCACAGAGACGGGCAGCTGTCAGGTTTAAATAACCTAAACATTAATTAATCACACAAGAAGGAAGAAAGACAAAGTGAGTAAGTTTTCACTTATCCACACGGAGGACGGACAGAGAACACAGCCACATTTCTGCCGCACAGCAGCTCATTTGTACAGATTTTTCTTTCTTCTTCCATCCAGAAATCTGTAACCAAACCAAGATCTTCTGTCTTTATGAACGGGAACAGAGAAAACGGTGTTCCTGATGTCCACCAGTGTGACGACAGATGAAGCGTTGAAACGTTGTTTTGTTCTGTCACCGAGTTCCTTCACTCTGCATCGCAGCTCCATTTTATCTGGATCCAAAATATTACCGTCATACTGGGGGTCCCAGTCACCTCCGACATGACGCCAGTCACTGCCCAGAGCAGTCATCCAAACCCGTTGGACCTCTCCGTCATCAAGGTGGCAGGACCGTCCGAGGTCCTCTACGTCACAGACAGATCCCTCCACATCCTCCCCATGGGAGGTAAGGCCTTCTTCAGCCTTTTTAACATCGTCAGTGTTAGGATTTTCAACTTCAATGAGAGGAACAGTGTCAGCAGCTGGCAATGTAGGTGTGTTTTTCAGGGTCAGTTCAAGGATATATTCAGGTAGAGGAGGGTTAGGAGGAGGTAACAGTGGATAGATTGGGATACGGTCAGAAAGAATTCTGTTATTGTCGGCCTCGTCCTTTTTTTCTTCTTCCTGTCTTCTCTGTACAGGTCCTGTCTCATCTGTTCTGTGAAACATGACCTCGGGTTTTTTCTTTCTACAGTCTCCCTCCCTTCTCCTTGTGTATGTTTCTGTGCTTCTCGTAACCATTTGTGGTACTCCTCCAAACGGCGCTTCCGCATCTTCTTGGTGTTCTGTTTCGTGTCAATTTTTATCTTTTCCTGCAGTTCAACTATTTTCTGTGATTTTAAAGTTCCCTTAAAACATATTTACTGATCTACACGTTAAGATATTTTATCAACTCTGGATCTTTTTCTGCATGTGTTTCCAGTCCTCACAACCTAATCTGTCTTTATGGTCAACCTTACTGATCCATTTCCTCATTTTTTATTTATTTTTTTTATTATTATTATTAGATGTTTTTAGTCCAGGTCGGTATCAATACCTAGGGTATTCTAACACCTGGATTTGTTTATCAGTAGGACAGCAATTAAATTACCAGAAGTGGTAATCCTCGCTTCGACCCAACTTGCAAGTGTAGAATTCTTGCCTTTTGCTTCTACAACAGGTTGCTGTTTACATTCCCACTGCTTTTACATGAGACAAAATACCTGGTGGTTTTGTATCTCCAGTCACACTCACAATCACTCAACACAGAAAATTATGTCACTTTACCCACGGACTTTATCGGTTCCGTTGTCTATTTTTCTTCTTTTTTTTTTTTTTTTTACCGTCTGTGTCTAGAATTGTCGCAGATTTTCTCACGGACTTTATCAGACTTCGTCGCCCCTCAACACCCTATTCTTTCAGGGTAACATAACAAGATCTCTCTTACTGACTCTGTCTTACTTCGGTTCTCCCATCAACCTTGGACTCCAGCCGTTTTAAGAATTTAGAAAAGTCCAAAGTTTTCCTGAAGTCCACCACACCCACTAGACTCATTGGTATGTTGGGAAACGGCACGAAAGACCATTTAAATCTCAGGTTTAAACGGCCTAAACATTTATTAAACTAACAATAAGGAAGAAAGACAAAATGATTAAGTTTTCAGTTTTCTGCACGGAGGATAGACAGAGAACACAGTCACATTTCTGCCACTCTTGTCTCTGTTCGCCCCCACCTGTCTCCTGTCCTGCTTTTTTTTTTTTATTGAAAATGAAAGGTCACAAACCACATGAAGATAAGCAATAAGTACAAGATATATTCTGACGTATACAATCATCTTATACGACAAGCAGTATACAGTGCGTAACATAAAGATGAGATAAAACAAAGAGAGTGTTAAAGTTTAACTCTATCAGCAGCTGATAAGAAACATGCTGACCAGAGGACACAGGGGTTAGGAAGACCTTTTGATCAGGGGGGCTGGTTACTAGTGTGATGAGCAGGACTCTGGTGTGTCGTAATAAACAGGATGTAGACTTAAGCAGAAGGTTAAGTAGGCTTTCTGGTATGCTGTGATACAAAGGGTGTAGCCTTAAACAGAGGGTTTTAGCCTGAAGGAAACACATTACAAACTGTTGTAAAGAGGACAGGAAACAGACTTGGATTAACTCAGGATTGTATAAAAAGGGGGTGTACCCAAAAGTGTTCAGATCTCATCTGTATGGAGGCATGTGTGCATGTTGGTGGGATCTCCAGATGCATCTGTACAGAAATAAAAGTAAATCTCTTCCGATCAAAACACTTCTGCTGTCCCACTATGACATCCTTGGTCTTGCTGGTGTTGAGCACCAGCTTGTTGGATGAACAGAACTAGGTTAGGTTCTGGATTTCTTCTCTGTAGTTGGTCTCAACATTGTTCGGATAAGTCCCACTACAGTGGTTGTCCACAAACTTCAGAACCATGATTGAGGATGGGATGACTGCACAATGGATGAATAATGTGAAAATTACTGAATGAGGGTGACGGTGGGATGAAGAGTCTCCAAAAGATTTTTTGTATCTCATCTTTATTTTACTCACTGTATACTGCTCGTCTTATAAAATGATTGTACACGTCAGAATATATCTTGTACTTGTTGCTTATCTTCATGTGATTTGTGACCTCCTTATTTTCAATAAAAATGAAAGCAGGAGAGCAGAGATGCGGGTGCGGTCAGAGATGAGAGCGGCACAAATGTGGCTGAGTTCTGTGTCCGTCCTCCCAGCTGATGAATGAAAACCTAATCACTTTGTCTTTCTTCCTGATTGTGTGTTTAATAAATATTTAAGTCGTTTAAACCTGACAGACAGTCTACCATCCGAGGATGTCCAGACTCCCTCTGGAGAGCAGCTGCACCCACTCTGTTTCCACCAGAGCAGTTCCTCAGCGGGGGCAAAGGACTGAACAGGAGGCCGAGATGAGAGATCAAGCTGAGGCAGAGAAGAGCACAAAAGGGAGGTGGAGACTTCCCCATCAGCAGCAGTCTTAGCAGCTGCATCTGTGGAAACGTTGGCCATGAAACCAGATCAGTGGAGTGTGTTTGAGCTGCACATCAAACCACAGCCACAGAGGAAGGCAGGAGGATGGCTTCCTAATGATCAGATACTTGTGTGGCATTTAAGACGGGCTCACCATCAGACTTCAGGAATTTTCTGTGGTTCCCAAGAGCGCCAAAATCATGCACTACACCAAAACCAACTTGCGGGCCTCTGTGAGGTCCAGCAGCTCTGCAGTTTGAGCAGAGAAATGGGTGAATAGAGAACCATAAGCCAGAGTGGCATGATAAGAGCATACCGCATATCCAACCCTGTTTCAGCCCTGAGAGTCACAGGAAGAGGATCCACCCACAAACAGCACAAGATCTGCATTTGGGATCTGCATTAAGGCCTGCGAAACGGAGGCATCAGGGCAGAGAGGTGAACTGCCACTGTGACCATCATTATATGGTGGAGGAGCAGAAGGCTGCATTTCTCCAGAGGTTGAGGCATCATCAGTTCTGCCTCCTATGTCCCCACTTAAATCTTGTCCTCCCCCATCATTTTCTATTTAGACTCTCTATCTCTATTTTCAGCTTCTTGTTACAAAAGTTCCAAAACATATATTGGTTTGACCTCTCCCTTAGACCGTTTCACTTAATCTCAAAGCTTAATCTCACTCACAGGAGGAATCACACAAGTGCACTCTAAACTGAGATAAAATGATTACATGCTGGAAACTTTTTACTCTTACTTGAGTAATTATTTAGATGAGTAGTTTATACTTTTACTTGAGTAGCATTATATAAAATAACACTGCTTTTACTTACAATTTGTGGCTGCTCTACCCACCTCTGGCCACCAGCAAGGATTAAACAGCAAAGATCCAGGAAACATCAGGAAGATGGTCTCCAAGGACAAGCTGCTAAGTCAATCTCTCAGACACCAGAATCCAGTGAGGAAGAAGATGTGGAGGAGGAACCATCATGGAAAGAGGAGCTAGTACACAGCATATACCACTGACAGATGTAGAAACTGTCTTTAACAAATCCTACCAGTGGGTGGAAAAGGCTGGACTGGAGGACAGCACGGAAGTATAAATTATGTTGACAAAACCTGTGATAAACTATGAACTTAAAGTCTGACTTTGGTACCTCACCACTTTCTGAAGGTTGTAAACACATATTCACTCTAAAGTTGAACATCTTCTCAGACCCTGACCTGGACTTTGGTCATGTGACCAAGATAAAACCCACAGACTCTGAAAAACACCAGCTGACACTCTGACAAGCTGCTGGAAACCTGTTTCCAACTGTGGAGCTCAGCTTTTTCCCTCCACTAGAGGGTGACATCATCAAGTGGGCGGAGCACTACTGCTGCACTGTGATCAATCATTGTGTGAATAATAACTGCTGCTGTGAAGAGAACAGTTCTCAGACTGAATGTTGAACATCAGCTAGTTTCTCCTGCTGCTTTAAACCTTCTTGTACAGATGGAACATTGGCTGTGGATTATTCTTGCTGCTCTTTTCTTTGGTAAGATACAAACATCCACATACTGATGGTTCTCCTGTAATCAATCATCTGTATTGATTCATCTCTTCCTCTGTATGTTCTGATCTTCCTCAGAATGTAAAGGAGAAGACAAAGTGGTCCAGCCAGCAGGAGATGTTACTGCTGCTGAAGGATCCACAGTTACACTCAACTGTAGTTTTGAAACCAGTTCTTCATCACCATGTTTATTCTGGTACAAACAAGTAGAAAATTATTCTCCAATATATATTTTACGCCGTGATAATTATGGAACAGCAGAAACAGCAGAAAACTCTCCAGAGTTCAGTAAAGTCAGATTTGATGCTGAACTGAACACAGAGAAGAAGGAAGTCCACCTGCAGGTCTCCTCTGCTGCAGTGTCAGACTCTGCTGTGTACTACTGTGCTCTGCAGCCCACAGTGACAGGAAACAGCAAAACTGTGTAGAAAAACCTGCAGAGCAAAGACAACACAAGACTCCACAACATCCACTAGAGGACCTCACACACTGTTAAAGCTCTGATTGTTGAGTCGTTGGACTGATGACAAAGACAACAGAGACATGAAGCAGGAAACATCACAGACAGACGGAGCTGCTGTGGAAACACAAAACTATTTGATTGATTTGATTTTTCTGATAATCCAAGTATTTTATTTTATTATTACATCACAGCTTTTTTATTTCATCATAAATATTTCTGTCACTTTGGTCCAGTAAGAAGATGAAGGGGAAAAGCACAACCCACTTTGAGAAACTTGACTTTGTCTCTCTTTTAACTTCTTTGTGATGTGCAGATGTCGCCATGACAACAGGTCTAGACACCCGGTCAATTTGTAGGCATGAAGGACATAAAACAGATAAACAGCAGCATAAAACATGACATATAACATTAGTCAGAGTGTAAATATTCATTTAACAGTATTGAAGCCAGACAGAAAAGACCAAAGGTCTGTTAGAAATAAGCACTTCCATTATTTCCGAGCTTTCAGATCCACCTTCGGCTCTACTAGTTTAAAACATTTGTTTCCTGGATGATTTTATCATCTGTATGACTCACATGGTTGTGGTGGACAGTTTGGAGGACATCTCCTGGTGATGCCACACTCACTCTGGTGGAGTGTGTGGCAGATCTATTTCCTGTGCAGGTTAAGGAAGTTCGTCATGAACACCAGCATCCTTACACACTTCTACAGACAGTACTTTTTGGTTTTATGTCAAATATCATCTCAAGAATCTGCCTCCAGATTAAGATCAATACATCACCACAGATCATCTTAAACACGTTCTTCAATCCTGGTTCTCAGGACCTACATCTACATCAGACATCTACAAGCACTTTAGTGCTTGTAGATGTCTGATTTATTGAATGTAACCGCTCCAGATGGTATTTCATTTAATATGTTTTTGGGGAACTTGTTACTGCATCTATAACGGTACTTTGCACTGATATTCTCTCCGTCATCGTAAAGTCAATTATAGGCTCGAGTCGTCCAAGTCAACAATGGAATTTCTTTTGCTTCATCCACTGATAGAAGATATTGTTTTCTTGTCCAAAGGTTTTCCATTTGTTCTTCACTAGGGACTCTATTTTTATGTGTTTTCTAATGAGCGTCATCATTTCCTTTGATAGAACTTTGGTCATTATTTTATTGGTCTAACTATTTACATTGTTTTGAGCATTTTATGACAATAGTAACTGCACCTTTTATTTTACAGCGTCCACCAACTGGACAACAGCGTATGATCTCATGGTTCGGTTCTGTCGGAGTTTGGGTGTGTGCTCAGGCGGTCGTGCTGCTAGTGCACATCCTACAAGTTGCTCCTCATTGGTGTGTAAGTGTGGTGCATCCAGGTTTAGACGTTGACTAAGGAGAAGCCACATTAACATGATGATTGCTAATATTTCCAGCCAACATCTGAATTTTTTCACTTTGACTTTCTCTTATCTTCTCTTTTCCAATGAAGTACATATTTGGATCGGCCTCTGGTGCAAGCACGTATGGTGCACTCTGGGTCGGACACTGTCCCTTCACTTCCTGTGTTCTTTGGCTGCTCTGATATTTGTCTTTGCTGGATCTAGCAGATGTTGGATTTGTGATTACGCTGTTAAAGCTGCACCTTTAGGGGCATTGATTGGTACTGTAGGACAAACGGACAATTCAGTCACACTACAATGGACTGAGGAGGCTGAACGACACTTTGCTGTAACACGATTTACAGACAGCACCTGGACACAGGAACCCAGATTATATAAAACCATTTTTTTGTATGTTGCAGCAAAGTCGACAAGTTTCACCAACATCCACCAACTCAATGAATCACAGGTTGTGTTGCAGAGAGACTACATTTATTAAAAGACCCGGGTCTGCTTTTATTTTCTTTCCTTATTACACATGCGCACAGATTCATTTTATTCTCTAATCCTCCAAGACTCTACATTTGGGCTCTGATTTGTTATTGCTGTTAAACAATTGAATACATCCCATTTGTGTAAGTGTGTGTGTGTGTGTGTGTGTGTGTGTTATTGTAGTTACTCACCGTCCGAGCTCCTGCTGCTCCCAGACCTCTGATTTTTTTCCTACAATGTAGTTTACTTTAACAGTAAATAAATGTTTGTGACGACCCCCTAGTCCAGGCTTTTTAACTACATAAGTGAAAGGTTACATTTGCTGGTCTGGTATTAATGTGAGACACCCAGAGTGGAAAACAGCCGCTACCCTACTAAAGCACGAAACTGGACAAACTCGAGGCAGGATTGTCGTCCTGTTACCAGGAGCTGGTCACAGCTGCGTTTGCTTTCCAGAAAGCATCTTCAACTATCATGGGAAATCTTGTAAGATATGTATAATAAATCTATATGAGCAGAATTGATAGATTTTGTACGATGCACACCAAAATTAGTCTCTGCTTTTAACCCATCAACTAGTGTCACTAGTGAGCAGTGGGGCTGCTAGCAGAGAAGCCTTGGGTTTGAACCTGGGTCCGCCACGCCCAAGCCCACCACTGTAACCACTAGGCCACCACTGCTCATTTTGTTGAGATATGCAAGATATGCAACAATACAGCTAAATAATTAAGGTATGATGATGACGATGACGATGACGATGACTATGATGATGATGATGATGATGATGATGATGATGATGATGATGATGATGATGATGAGTATGAGTTTGAGTTTGAGTTTGAGTTTGAACAATCAAACCTGTTTTCTTTTTAAAGTGTAAAGATGAATTCCTCTACTCACATCATGTTAAACAGCCTGAACGTCTCCACCACACTGGAGTTTTCTGGAATAAGAACGTGCCAACAAACACAATCATAGTGGACCAATGATGTGCAGGAGACAGTAAAGTTCAGGCAGTGTGCATTTATTTGTCCAAAAATTAATTTCCAGACAAACAGACGTCCCAGGAAGACTGATTTGGCTGATGTCAAGCAGCATCTTATGTGGCTCTTCCAGTATTCCACAAACTCCTCCCCAAACTTGATATTTTCTGGACTCTCTCAGCCTTACACTTCACCATTAAAATATACCTGCTGATTCTACCTGTGTCCGGTCTGTGTTGTTTTCCTTTTTTAAGTTTGTTGTGGGAGTGGCTTGTACCGGGTTGATCCCAATTTTATGGTACATTCCCTCATCAAAGCCTCTCTTGGTTAACTGTATTTACCATGTGAGTTGCTGCCCTCTACGTGTCCTTGTTTTCAAACTGCTTACATGTGAAACATTATCTGGTTCTATCCACACGAGACTGAAAAGTAATGACCTGGCTGAGTTTTAAGTACCTCACATACCTTTTCTTACGGCCATATCGCTGTACTTTGGACTTACACACAGCCTGCAGCCATGGCCGACGACTACGGTTCTCTTTTGCTACTCAACAATTTCTTGTTGGATGTGTTTCTCCTGCCCCCATCTGACCTCCTCGTCACTCGCTGGGCTGCAAAGTTTCACAACAAAAATCTGTGTTTTAAATTTAATTTTTTTTAAGAGTTGAAGTGAAACAGATCATGTCAGGAGGTCATTGGCCCCGCCCACTGAACTTGAGCTCATCAATGACATTATTTCTTCCTCATTCTGCTGCAGTGGAAGAACATAGTTTATCTGCTGTCTGTCTGTCTTGAAGATCTCCAAAGACATGTTGCTTCAGCTCTTTTTGCTTCTGTCTCACATTCCAGGTGAGTTTAAGAACAGGGATTCAAGTTTTGTCGGAGCTGCTGCATGAGCCACATATCCAGACTGCATTTCACTCCTGTTCTGGTTTCTTTGCTCTGATAGAATGAAAATCATGTTTGGATCATCTTGTAAATGGAGCTGACAGACTTGTACAGTTGATTTAGTGGTGAATGTCCACAGAGTAACACTGTACACGTGACATTTTCCACTGTCTTGTCCTCTCAGCCTCATGGACAATGTCAGTCTAATGGCTTCATTTTCTCCACTTTTTCCAGGACTAACAGCTGGAGACACAATCTCTCCTGGACGAGATGAAGTCAGTGGAAGAGAAGGACAAACTGTCACACTCACATGCAACTATCAGACAAGTTACACTAATGTTTACCTTCACTGGTACAAACATCATTCTGACCTTCAGGCTCCTCAGTTTATACTCTTGAAAGGAGCAAAAGGCTCCACAGGTGAATATATTCCAGATGGTCGATATGGCTCCCGAACATCAGCTACATCCACTGATCTGACCATCACAAAGATAACCCTGGCAGACACAGCTCTCTACTACTGTGCTCTACAAACACAGTGATACAAAGTGTAGAAGAGGCTGAACAAAAACCTGAACACAGATATGTGACGACTCTTCAAAGAGGAGGGAAGTGGGATTCAAACCACAGCTTCATATCAGATGGATCCTGCTGATTCCTGTTTGATCAGAGTCTCTGTGGTTGCAGCTGCTCATGAAACACTGTGGGAGGATTCACAGGAGCAGCACGTCCACATCAACAACTACAATACTACATTCTTCCTCTATTTATTTATTCTGTTGTTTCTTTCTTCATGTGAAGAGTTTAAGTCTAAGATACTTAATTAGTCTCTACATATATGACAACGTAGTCATTTACAATCACTTTATATTTCTGTACTTTTTACAGCATTTGAACCTTCATGTTGTGTTCTGGTCAAATGTCATTATTTTTAATCTTTTATATCTTAGATATACAGTTAAATTTGATCAGACTGACTTAAGATTCACGAACTTTGTCCACAAAGACAATTTCAAAACACAAATAAACAAACACTGGTTTACCAAACTTTACAAAGACAGTTGAAGGAGGTGATGCAGACAGACATCAGATCAAACACAGGTCAACTCTGGCTGCTGTTGACACGTCCAGAAATGAATCTACCAGCAGACATGAACCTGAAATTATGTTTGTTACAACTCAAAGTAAAGACATATGAGGTCAGATCAACGACGCAAAAAGGTAAAAAAAAAGAAATACAAGTTCAAGTTCATCTACTTAAATTTATAAAAAAAATCTAAGACAAGAGGTAGTGATAATAAATGTATTTTTACAGTATTACAATATTTACTATTCAAACAGTTCACCATCTTTATTACTTGTGTTAAAAAATTCTGATTCCTTTGAATAAGAGAAGTTGCCTTCAGTAATTGTGTACATTTTTGTAACATTTGCTGGTTGTACTGGTCTTTGCTCGCACTCCTATCTTCTCCGTTGCTCTGTAGCGCCACCTCTGGTTACAAGCTGCAACACAGAATAACATCTATTTAGAGCAGGGTGGGCTATCCTGATCCTCGAGGTCCGGTGTCCTGCATGTTTTAGATGTTTCCCTGCTTCATTGCACCCTGATACAAGTGACTGTGTCATTAACAGAGTTATTTAGACCTTGATGACAAGCTGTTGAAGACCATAAATTAGAACCAGGTGTGTTAAAGCAGAAACATTTCTCAGAACTGTATTTTTTAGTTCTTCAGTGGACGTAATCCTCTTTCATACCTGGTGTTTATTTTTTATTTTTTTATTTTTTTTTTGCAGTCCATCTGTTCCACCTCCCTCGCTTCAGCATCAATCCATCTTTGCATACCACCTGTACAGAATGCTTCTGCGTTATCTGCTTCCGAATGTCAGGAAACAGTGAACAGTGCAGAACCCGGCCTGGGGGGCTTTGCTGTCTGGAGTTGGTATATTTTACCTCTGTGTGCATAAGTTCTCTCCAGGTACTCTGGCTTCCTCCCACAGTCCAAAAATATGTCTGGTTCAAATCATTTCTGTCTGATGGTTTCGGTCTTGTTCATGTTAATGAGGTTAATCTGCACAGACGAGGGTCTGCTACGGTGTCCCGCAGGATTCAGTCCTAGGGCCAGTCTTGTTGCAGCTCTTGGGAAGGATCATCCAGAACCACAGCATCAGTTTTCATTGCTATGCTGATGATACGCAGCTGTATTTGTCTGTGAAGATGAAACAGAACCATCAGCCAAACTTCAGGCATGTCACTTTAAACAGACCGATAAGCTGAACACCTGCAGGACTATCACACACCTTTAAATAATGTTGTACATTTCACTGTCCTTCTTACAATACAGTTCATCATTATCAATAATGTCTATCATCATACTGCCATTTCATTGTTTTCACTGTAACTTTATTGCCCTTGGTTCTTAATCCCAGCGTCATGTTATTACTTGTTTCTTTTAGATTTTAGATTTACTCTTTGTGTTTAGAGTAATTTATTTGTTGTGCAGCACCGAGGGTTTGAGAGTAATGTAATTTTGATTCTCTGTTTGAACCTCACATGTATTAGAATTGACAATAAACGTGACTTTGACATTGACTTTAGGACATCAAAGACTGGTTGTTCACTAATTTTTTGCTCCTAAATTCTGATAAAACAGAGGTTGTTGTTTTTGGTCCTAAACACGTCAGGATCAAATGAGTCACTTTTGTGCTGGCTTCCAGTACAACTGTGAGAAAACGCAGACTTATTTTTAATCATTTGCACAGCATATTAATCAGGTTTGTAAGACTGCGTTACATCTTAATATAAACTCAGTTTATAAACCTCTGTTACTTTTGTATAAAGTCCTAAACATCCAAGCTCTGCGTTATTTGCAAGACCTGATAGTGCCATATGTTCCTGATGATGCAGGATATGTTCAGTTTTAAGTAAATTCAACACAAACCTCTGATCTGATGAATCACGGTGTAAATACAGGACTTAATGACAACAAAATCATTTTCCGTCACCAGAATGCGATTTCATCCAAGATGACCAGGTTGACCAGGTTTGAGATGTTTCTGCTCGTCCCAACTGAAGCAGAGATGCTTAAAAGAAAATGTGACATTTGCTGTTGCCAGCAGGTGGCAGTAGTCACTGATGAAATCTGGGTCAATCTGATTAAATCTTTAGGAGGACTTTGTTAAAGTTTGAGGCCGGGGAATTTTCAAAATACTGAAAATTTGATTTCCATTTGAAATGGTGGAGTTAGAGCCTGGATCTAAGAGACTTATTGTAGGTCTTAGTCTGATACATCAGTCACATATATTTCATCCATGTAGGTCTAAGAATATTGTGGGGCTCGTCAAAAGAGGAAGTAGGTGGCGCTATCGAGCACATTTTTGCCCATCACCCATAAAATATGTAATTTTACATGACACCTGATGTGTGCAAAATTTGAGTTTTTGAGTATATTAGGGACCTCAAACAGGCTTTTCATTTAGGAGGATCATCATCGTCATCATCGTCACAAAAGGGTCCTCGTACCCTCAGTTCTCAGACCCCCATTAAAGGACATAAAACCTTTTTGACATCCTGCAGCTTTGTACTGTCATTAAGGGCATGTGATGTCACTGATGTCAAACAGGGTATTTCCACTTTTCAGGTTTGGACTGGAGAGATCCACCAGAATACTGAATTAGCAGAAAACCAGTCCAAGAAAAAAACTGGTCCCTGAAAATGCAACTCATATATACAAGCCATGAAGATGTTCAGAACAAGTACACTATCCATACGCTAGAGATGCAGGATGATTACAAAAACATCACTGACCGGCCCAGCTCTACACACACTTCAGAGATGCCAGTTTTGGCTGATTTCAGGTGAACTTTAATGACGATTGTGCTTTTGTAATCTCAAAGAGTCGTTGTAGTGGATTTTCTCAACGTCCAATTATTTAACTATTACCTTAAAAATAAACCTTAAATCTATAGCAGTAAATTACTGATGAGAAGTTTCCACGGAGCAATGATGAGACAGAAACAGCTGGCGTCCAAGTCTTAATGCTGGTTTATTGTAGAGTTACAACAGCACCATGCATGAGAAGTAGCCCGGGCTAAGTCTGAAGATGTACAAAACACCCTCTTCTTTTATACTGTTTTTGGGCTTGGGGACACTCCCCTCTGACCCCTCTCTTCTGTTGGTCTCTTTTTCTTTTATCTTCTTCCATTAGGTGTTTCATATCATTCTTACCGGTGTCTGGTCTGATCATTCTGGGTTTTTTTAAAAACATGCATAAGGCCCCTCCTCTACCGAGGGGTAGTTCCTACACGATGCCTCTCGTTTCCTACAGGCCAGATAGCAGTATGTACACACATCAAGGGCATCACAGCCACACCTGTTCATACATCAAAGGCATCGCCTCAACATACTATCTGCCCCTCTTATCACACATTATATGCCCCTCTTCTATAGCAATAATTTTGTTGTGACAGTTTAATGAGGCAGCTGGCTCTTCTGGGCTCACACCAGTACCTTTCCACGGCTCTTCTCCTTTACAAATAAGCTTACATGTTTCATTACAATTCTCATGGTGAGTATAAATTCAGTGTTTAGACATCATTCAGTGATTAAACAACATTCAGTGCTTAGACGCCAACCAGTTACTACATTCCCCCCTGTGGTCCTGAAAAGGACCACCCTTCACCCTAAAGTCATTTTCCATATAAGTGCACACACAGAATAATAAGATACAGCATACAGGATATTGAGGTAACCATATAAGTACCATTCCAGAGTAAATTCCCTACATCCTACAGTGAGGATCACATGAGGTGTTTATCAAATCCGCATAAAACCTACCCTGATATGAAAACACTTCACCACCATCCCGGGACTTGCCCATCCTAATGGTGTTGTGATCGTCACTGTTGGGCTCCTAGCTGAGTTCTGCAGACATGGCCAGGGAAACATCCTCCCACTGTGATGCAGGGAGGTAAAACCCCGACCAGGTGGCAGAGTCAGCAGTACAGTATTTCACTAAAGTTACAGTAAACACTCGTGAACATGCAAATCAAATAGTCGTGAAGGATAATACTTGTAAAAACCACACACCAGACCATGTCTATTCTGCATTAGCAGCTAGTTACCTTTGGTCTGTCAGGGGCGAACCCCGGCTATACTTATGAGGATCAATCCTCTTAAAACATTTTTTTTTTTTTATAAGAAATGTTTTCTGTTGTTTTTTCTCCAAACTCCTTTTGTCCATAAGGGCAGGGTCCGCTGGCAGGACCCCGTAATGCGTAGAACGATCTTCATCATGCTTGTGTCTACACAAGCTAAACCTTCATCATTGGGATTATAAAACCCCCAATACATCCAACAGTCATATTGTTTATTTAACAATACTCTTACTCATTGTACCTATGTACTAATGAATACATCACAGGGCCAGGCCCTCACAATTTAACTGCTGTCTAAGTGTTACTTATGCTTAGGTTCTATCAATAAGTAGTCATAATTACACATCCATTGTTTGTATTTAGTAATATCCCCAATCAGTTATTGCAGTAGTCCCTTCACAGTTCATTGTTGTGACGTGGGGAGGCACGTTCCACTCCCCTACTCAGCATGACTTCCATTCCAGTGACTGCAGTAGCTTGCTGTTGTAGTCTGGTGTGGCAGAACTTGAGGAGAGTGGTGTTGGCCTGCTGGAGATGTGTTATGGTTTGTTTGGCTTGATCACGTTCAGCTTGCAACTGGCCCACCTTCTGCTGGAGCATGATAGCTGTCTGGCGGGCATCATTCAGCTGCACAATCAGATTCTCATGCTCGACTCTCAGCTGCTTCAGATTCTGGTTATATTTGCGTTTATAAGTACTGCCCCTGATCTTCTGGACCTGTTTGCGGGCCATAGGGGTCAGTCCTGCTTGCAATGAGGAGTAGACAGCTGTACTCATAGTTCCTATCTCACTGCGGAGCTCCTCCCTGCGTGTATACTGCTCAAAAGGATGGACCAGGAATCTGGAGATCTGAGCCACATCACTTGGGCTGAGCCTGAGATAGGGTGGTCTGTAAGACGTAGGCTGGATCACTGCTGATGGTGGACCATGGTAGATGTCCACCAGCATTCCACGATCTTCTGGATTCACCGGACTTGCTGGACTGGACTTGACGACAGCTGGCTCCCGAACCACGGTTGAATCTGCTGATGGTCTCGCTGGTCTCCTCGGTGGTGCCTGGAAACGGCTCCCCCCTGGTACCTCTGGTGGCGGGTTGGGGTACCACTCCTCCTGCTGGAACTCTCCAGGGTTCCTGTTTGGAACAAGTGTGCTTGTACCTACGTGTGGCTGTGTGTCTAAAGGTATGTATGTGTTGTCCCAGTGTCCCTGCCCGTCATCCGGGGTCACTTGGGGTCCGGTAAAGAACGCCTCCGCCATTTTCAACAGTCTGTGGTGGAGACATTAGCGGTTTTAATGACTACTTAGTGCTTTTAGACATTCATGTATGCATTTATACACATATATATGATTAATCGCTGAATTATCAAAATATTAGAGTTATTATTATTAAAAAATACGTACCATGTGGGGAGCAGGCAGCAACCATTACTTCCCTACCTATCTCTCTACGTTTCCTTATATCAAGGCGAGCCCTTCTCGTTCAGGCTCGACATGTATCTGTATCAGTGGGAATTGTCCTGTTAGACTCATAAACAGTCGTGATATAAGTGCACGCAGCAAAGGTATGACACAGCAAACCACTAGCAACACTATCAATATGATTCCTCCCAACACCATTCCGGCCATTTTTAAGTATCTTAGCCATCCTAATTTTCCCAACCAGTCCCAGAAACTCGTGATTTGAGTGTTCCAATTAGAATTTTTAACATGTTCGTCTCTAAGTCGCTTCATGTCCTTCAGGACTCCAGTCAAACTACCATTGGAACCTGTGTGAATCGGGATCAACGTACAACATTCCTCCCCGATTATATCACAGATCCCCTGGTCTCCTGCCATACGTGTTTCTATGACAAACCTGTTTTGTAGTGTCATTACAGATGTTGCATGTAGTTGTTCTCGCACTAATCCCACTCCTTTGATAGTGAAATTCATGAATCTTTGCTGGTTATACCACAGGAGATTAATCCAACTACTGTTTCGAGCTATGTACTGGGCATTGGTGATAGTTCCTGCGAAAGGAGTGGATCCTAATCCTCTCCCAGTAGTTATCCATGAGGATGCTATAGCAGTCTGGTCTTCTGGCACACCTAAGGGAACCTGGTCCCAGGTGATATAGACTTCATCTGATTTTTTCCAGCTCCAGTTCCATGCTGACTTGTCTAAGTCGGTGTCCTGGGTCTCCCTTCGCTTTCTGAGATGTTTTTGGATGTGATTTGATGTTTGGGTGTCTGCTGTTTGAGTGATCAAAGATAGCTGCCCTGTTATCATCATTGGAGCACATATTCCTGTCCAATTTGCAGGCAATTGTGGTACCATTGTGGTGTTATGCTCACATGTCCAGAAAATATCTCCCAGTGGTTGCGTACCATTTCCTAAGTCTGGTGTTCTATAGTGACCCATAAAGGATGAATTTCGGTAATGAATTACAGTTGCCCCGTTTACAACCAGTTGCTCACACTGAATACGCGCTTTTGGAGTAGTTTCGCATATTTTGGTTTTTGCTGTGGAATTACCAACCCTGTTTTTTGGATACCATATTATTCTATTGCATCTCACCAGTCCCTGTGCATCTGTCATTGCTTCTCTACCTCTAGATACAACTTTCTCCAGCTCACCTCGTACTATACAAAAAGAAAATATGATATTGTCTTTTTTGCGTACTACAGGGGGCAGAAGTCCCACTATTTCATTATCTTCTACGTTCAGTTTTCTGGGGCATACTGCTCTGTCACTGCTCCATGATTGCTGTCCTGCAGCCATAAATAGTGCACAGAGGGGAAAACACTTAGACATATCCGGACACCCTCCATTTTCACTTCCTGGTAGTGTTTCAATTTGGGGCAGTTTTTTAGCATTGTAGCATGCAATACAGTCTCGTTTGTCCTGCTTTTTTGCTGTAAACATGTCTTTTACTGAGTATTGTATCCATTGTTGGAACAAGTTTGTTTCCCACTGAGATGTTCTGAGTTTGTGTAAATCTCTCTTCTGTCTTTTGCTCATTAATCTTACTTTGGTTTCAGCTTCTTCTACTGACATGTTCTGCTTAGTTTGTATATTCTGACACATGGTCTTGGTGCATCCTACCTGAATGGTTACCGTCCCCTCCCCACGACAGTCCATGTCTTGTGGATATCCCAGCCAATGCTTACCCATCGACTCAGCTTCCACTTCTTCTGTCAGCACATAATCATATATATCCGCCTTGACATGCATTACATTTTTGATTTCCCCTTTAGTGTTATCGATTATTCCCCTGTTAGTGGCTAATGTGACCATTGCTAGGGCACATGTGTCTAACGTGTGACGCGAAGCTGCTGTGTTCAGATTAGTATTGTCTAGTACTACAATTTCCCCCGTTGTTAAGCCACAAAGGGTTAACATCATCAGCATGCTACTAATCTGAGTCAGAGGAAGCCCACTCCCCGCCCGGTGTGGGCGGATGTACATCCGCCTGCGGGCCAAGTGAGCCCCGCGTCTCTTCTTGTGGTGGATAAGGTGGTGATGAGCGTGCCTGTGAAGGGCCACGACCTGTGCCCACCACAGCCCCATCAGGATCCTCTGGGTGTGGCAAATGGTAGTCTTCAGATGCTGGTAAGATCTCTTCAGGCGGCTCCTGACCTTCCGAGCCGCGTGCATCAGCATGAGGCTCACCAAGGTCAACAGGCGTACCGGCAGCATCAGAACTCTCTGACTCAGTGGACTGTAGTCGCTGTTGACGGCGGGCTGACAATCGAGCAGACCTCCTCTGGCCAGTTGAGGACAGCGACTCGGAGGTGGAGGAGGCCGGCGAACGGCTGAGATCGGCGGCCGGAGGGAGGCTCTGCGCCGCCCTTTCAGCATGCTCAGACTCTGACGGGCCCGGAAAGTGTCCAGGAGGGTCAGGAGGTCTATGACGGGTGCAGTGGTTTTTATGGAACCAGAAGGGCTTACCTTCAACCTTTAAGGCAGTGGGAGTAGTGAGCACAACCTTAAAAGGACCCTCTCTACGAGGCTCGTTCCACTGACGTCTAAACACCCGTATGAACACCTGGTCACCAACTTGGACGTCTCGTGCGTCTACTGGAATGTTTGTCTCGTCTTTGCAGTGGGCTTCTTTCACCTGTTGAAACACAAGTCTGTGGATTTGAGTCAAAGCACGCAGATAGTCACCCAACTCTCGCTCCAACTGTGCAATAGCTGGTCCTTCAAGGGGTCCTCTGGTCTGTGGGAGTGGCATAGGCCGACCTGTAAGCATCTCATGAGGGGTTAGGTGGGTTAATCGATTGGTTTGAGACCGCATTGCCATCAGAGCAAGGGGCAGCGCATCTACCCAGGTTAGCCTGCCCTTGCTATCTGCCATGATCTTAGCAATTTTAGTTTTCAAAACACCATTGGCTCGCTCCACAGAGGCTTGAGACTGCGGGTGATAAACACACCCGTACTTCTGTTTGATTCCCAGGATCTTAAACATTTCCTGTATTGTCTGTGAAACAAAGTGTGGGCCATTATCAGATGATATGGTGTCTGGCATCCCAAACCTAGGAAACACTTCTTTACATAGAAATTTTGCTGCTGACTTGTGATCAGCCTTGGAGGTTGGGCATGCCTCGATCCATCTGCTGAACCTGCAAACAACAACAAGCATGAATCTTTTACCTTGCACCCGGTCGATCATGTCCACATAATCCATGATCAGATGGCGAAAAGGTCCATCTGGCATGGGAATGTGAGCTAGCGGCTGGGTGAACGTTTTACGAACATTGTACTTCGGACAGTGAGGACACAGAGCAAGTTCTCTGTCAACCATCGGTGTCATGTACGGCGACCACCACACAGCTTGTAGCTTCCTGATTACTTGGGCTCTGGAACAATGATCCGGTTCATGCATCTTCTTAATAGCAATAGGCAGTAGAGATAATGGTAAAACAAAATGTCCGCAGAAGCCCCTCCACAGCCCTGGATGAGGGTGTGAGGTCCGGACAGCGCCTCTTTGGACCCACAAGCGTTTCTCTGCCTCTGAGACCTTGTTCTGTGCTTCTATCAATGATGCTAGGTTTGTAATGGGTGCACAGTCTTCCTCAAACAAAATTGGTCCCTGTATGGTCTGTCCTGTTGCTTCTTTGGCTGCTTCGTCTGCTAAGTTGTTTCCTATTGCTACTGGTGATTTGCTGTTCTGATGTGCTGCACATTTAACTATGGCTAATGCAGTTGGAAGTTGCATAGCCTGTATCAGCTCAACTACTGCTTTCCCATGTGCTACTGGAGTTCCATCAGTTCGCACAAACCCTCTCTGTCTCCAAATGCTTGCGTTTATGTGACATACTCCGTAACCGTATCCACTATCAGTGTAAATTGTTGCCCTTTTGTCAGCTGCTAGTTTGCATGCGGCAGTCAGTGCTTTAATCTCCGCTAATTGGGCGGAGCAAGGCTGGTCCACACTCACGGATAGCACTTTAGTAAAAGTACCATCAGGATTTAGTTGAACTATGCCATATCCTGCTCTATTTCCTGTCTCACCCCTAACACATGAGCCGTCAACAAACAATGTCAGGTCAGACGGGATGGGGTGGTTGTACAATTCCTCTCTTACTTTCATGAAGGTGTCCGTCTCCTTGAGACAATCATGGGGCTCACCTTCAGTTGGCAATACCATTCTGGTGGCTGGATTGATTGCAGTGCATCTCAGCACCGTCAGGTCTGGTCCTGAAAGCAGAATCTCATAACCTGTTCGTCGTGCTTGGGTTATCACAAAGCGTGGGCTGGTAAGCAATGCATGCAGTTGATGCGAAGTATACAAAAATACTGGATGGCCCATAGTGATCACAGAGGCCTTTTTGTAAGCGAAGGCGGCCGCTGCTAACCCTTGATAACAGGGTGGCAGCCCTTCCTCCACGCTATCTAATTTTGTGCTGTAGTAGGAAATTGGCTGTTTACCTGTTGGAGTCTCTTGCATCAACACTGCACATGCATACCCACGTCTTTCTGCCACATATAAATGGAATGGTTTGCCGTAGTCTGGATTGGCTAGAGCTGGGGCAGTCTGGAGATCTTTTTTC
Source organism: Xenentodon cancila (assembly GCA_014839995.1). Taxonomy (NCBI): domain Eukaryota; kingdom Metazoa; phylum Chordata; class Actinopteri; order Beloniformes; family Belonidae; genus Xenentodon; species Xenentodon cancila. Next base: position 27,807,719 of record CM026207.1, read on the forward strand.
AGCATTTGGAATGCCCCTTCTGCCTCGTCAGTCCACTGTAGTCTGGCTGACTGTTGTCCTTGTCCTGCTGCTCGGATTAATGCTCTTAACGGGGCTGTTTTGAGAGCATAATCACAAACCCAGGGTCTGCTGTAACCTGCCATTCCCAAAAAAGACAACATGTGACCAACAGTTTCAGGTTTTGGTATTTGACTTATGGCTTCCAGCTGGGACGGGGCAATATGCCTCTTGTCCCCACTAAGCTGTCTGCCCAAATATTCTACTGTTGTTTGACAGAATTGCAGTTTTTTCTTACTTACTTTATGACCTCCTTCTGCCAGAGCCGTCAGCACTGCAATAGAGTCTTTTTCACATTGCTCTTTTGAATCAGAGCAAATCAGGATGTCATCGACATACATCAAGGTGGTTGACTGTATGTCTAGGTGGCTGAGATCATTTGCAAGAACACGATTAAAAATGGATGGAGAGTGCACAAACCCTTGTGGTAAGCGAGTGTATGTATATTGTTGACCCTTATAAGTGAAGGCAAACAAATATTGTGAATCAGGATGAACTGGTACACTGAAAAATGCAGAGCACAGATCTATCACTGTAAACCATTTTGTACCTGGTGGTATATTGGACAACAACGTGTGGGGGTCAGGTACAATGGGCATTTCTTCAGCCACAATAGCATTAATTTGTCTCAGATCATGCACTAGTCTATATTCATTACCACCTGTTTTCTTGATGGGAAAGATCGGGGTGTTGCATGCACTTTTTGTTTTTATTAAGACTCCTGCTTCCTCTAATCCTGTTATGATGGGATTTATACCTTCTATGGCATCCTGTCTAAGGGGATATTGCTTCTGGTAGGGTAATCTAATGTGTGATCTTAAACTGAACCTTTGTGGTTCAGCTGATTTCACTAATCCTACATCTGTCTTGTGTTGTGACCATACTTGTGCTGGGACCTGTTCTAATAATTCTATGTGTTCTTGCGTCATTACCATGTGCCTAGCTCTTTCCCGCGGTAGTTTAACCCTTTCTGCTATCACTTCATCTGCGTGTGTGCATGTGATTTTGAAAAATAGTCCATCTGATGAAACACTGACTTCGGGGCAGTCTGTTGGAGTCCAAGCTTTGACTTGTCTTGCTGCGAGGATCATAGGACCTAGATCATGTGACTCATATTTATCAGCAATTAACAGAGTGACATGAGGTGACGAGTTAGGAACTTGGAACCAGTCTTTGATCTTTTCTTCTGCGAACTTTACAGCTGCCGCTGCTCCTTGAGGTCCTACTATGATGTCTTCATACTGGATAACTGTAGTTCTGTTGTTAATGTTGTCATCCCAGCTTTTCTCAAAGTCTTCATGAGTTTGATCTCTGTCATACAACATGGTACAGTGGAGTGGAAGTGTTGGCTCTCTAGCCATGTCATAGTGATTCATTACCAGTGGTCTCCATGCTTCCCACTCATGGTTGAGGAAAGAATCAGGCGTCGTCAGTTTCATCCAGTAGACTTGTGCCTCTGGGTCTTTGGATGAGACCTGTGGAGATCTTGTAGGAGTCGTTAGTGGCATCATGAGGACAGACATGCAATCAGGTTTGTCGTCTGTTACTTCAAAATAGATGCCATCTGGTGTACATTTGATTTTTGCATTCAGCCGACATAGTACATCCCTTCCCAGGAGATTAATTGGTGTATCTGCTGAATACAATAGAGGAGTATAAATCGTCTTGTCTCCTATTTTCAACGGAACCGGCTCAGTCATTGGTATTATTTGTGTCTTCCCAGAGAAACCTACTGTTCGAATCTTTGAAGCTGAGAGGGGTAGGCCGGCTCCTTGTTTTCCTATGCAGGAGTACGCGGCTCCTGTATCTACCATGAATCGATGATGATAATTATTCACAGTCACATCTATTATAGGTTCAGTCTGTGGTTGTTGTGTTAATATGGGCAAAATTACCTCCCCCTCAGGTTTCTCTGGGCATCCCTATTGCCAGTATGCAGCTGGACCCATCCACGGTCCATTACCTTGTGGATCAGGGCCTGTTCCTGGGTTGGAGAATCCTGGGCTGGAACTCTGAGTCCCCATCCAAGGGTTGATCGGACAGTCCCTCTGCATGTGTCCTGTTTGTCCACATCCCCAGCACTGCAACCTCGATTGGTAATGTGGTGCTGCTGAAGTTACCAGTGGGGCTGATTGGTACTGGCCTGGAGGTGGGCCTCGTGTCTGCCTTTGGGGCCTTGTCCATCTTCCCCTCATGGGTGGGCCACCTCGTCCTCTCCCAGCTACAGGCTGCTGGATGCCTCCTCCTTGGTTGAGGTGCACATGGATAGGTGGGATCTGCTGATTCTGAATTTGGCCTGTGGGTGGCACTATAGGAAAAGCATTAGGCGCAGCAGGTGTCTGTTGAGTGGGAGGAGGTGCCATGTTGGGTGCTATTACAGGTGCTTGTGTTACCGTTCCTTCCTCAGGTTTTGGCTCGGGAGCGATCACACTCACGGCTGCTTGAGGCTTAGGTCTCTCTCTGTCCTTCTTCTGCTTTGCCAGCTCGCCTATTTGCAGCTGAGTCAGCTTGGTAGCCAGCGCCTTGCTCTGATCGTCCAAGGCCTGCTTTTCCTCTCTGTGTGCATTCACATAGTGGATTACATGCTCAGAGAAAACAGGCCATTCCATTTTCATTAATCCCACCACTCCATTCAGCTTTGCTTGTACCTCTTTGGGCATGGCATTCTTCACATACAGCATAAACAGTGCTCTTGTGGAGTTATTTTCATTCCACTCACTCCCTGTTTCAGCTTTCCACATTTTCTGATAATCATACAGAAACTGTGATGGGTTGTCACACTCCTTCAAACACTCTTTCTCCAGCTTAGCTGGATCCATGCGTGAGGGGTACTTATCTCTTAATGCTTGCCACACCTGAGTCCGCATCAAATCGAACGGCACTTCATCATGATTATGTGTGGTCATCATTGGTGTATATCCGGCCATCTCAAATATCTCTGCGGTAGCAGCTCGTCCTGCAGCTTTTATCAGCAGAGCCTTGATGTCTCCTCCTGCCAGCTTTATTCCTCCTGTGAGTTCTTCCAGCTTCTCGATCCATTTGTTTGCTCCATCTGTCAAAGGAGTTAACTTGCCTGCAAGAGTTATCATATCCATAAATGACCATGGAACATACCGATAGGCGTTGTTAGGTCCTTTGGCCAGCAGGGGATACACTCCCCCTGCAACTTCCCGCTGGGACGGGTCTCTCCTTATACTCCTGCTCCTGGTTATCATCCCTTTTTGCTTTTTTATTTCTTCCACCTGCAGGTTAAGGTCAAAAGTCTGACATACATTAGCCTTGGGGGGTGTGTACTCACTCCCATAGTGAGGCGGAGGCTGCGGGTGACTCCTGCCTGTGGCCCCTCCTGCATGATCTGTGCATTTCTCCATATCTGAGCCTGCTTCGCTGTCCTCGTCCGTAGATCCACTCACACTGCTGTCGTCATCCTTATCATCTTTTTCTGCTGTCCTCCCACCATCCGTACGCCTCGTTTCTGGCTGATCCTCTCTTAACAGACTTCCCGAGATTTCTGGCGATATCTGGACTTTGTGTTGCATATCGCTGCCTATCAGTTGTTTCAGCTGTTGCAGTTCTTTCTCTTCTAGTTCTCTTATTTTGTCCTCATAACTTTTTATTTTTTCACGTCTTTCCTTTTCCTCTGCAATTTCTTTTGTTGTTTTATATGGTGTGGTGTGATTTTCCCTTCGTCTACTGTACCTTTCCCTGCCTAGTTTTTCTTCTTCTTCATTTATTACAATTTGTATTTTTCCCGTGATCGTTCCTGCTGCATCTTCTGGGTCTGATATCACAAACTGTCCTGCCTCTCCTGTGTTATACGGCGGCGGTTTGAGAGCTGCATTTCCCTGCACTATTGAGTTCCTGGTGGCTTCTACTCTAAAGTATTGTAGGATATCTCTCTGCTCAGCATTTTTCTGTTTTTTCTTTAAATGCGTTGCATCATACTTTTTGTCCTTATTTCTCAGTCCTTCTTCCACCAAATCACAACAAATAGGATCAAAGCTGCCTTCAAGGGGCCATCTGTTCTTCCCAGCTGTAAGTTTGTGCCATTTCTTCATGCACTGTTGTATTTTCCTTCGATTGGTTGGGTGGGTGACAATGATTAATTTGGCGGGGGTTAGTACCTCCCCCTGCTTGCTACTATTGGCTCCCATGGTTCACAGCGTCACTCTGAGCTCTCGGGTTACGAGAACGCCTACCTTGGTGTCTGCCTCGTGTCTTCGCAGCCCCCTCTCTGGTCAATGCAGAGTTAAGTCTGACTATCTTTTCCTTCAATTTTTATATGTTGTTAGAGCCACTCGTGCTCATCTTTTCAATGTTATTTTTACTACCACTGCTTCTAGCAGCTGAATCCTACAAAGGCACTTATCTTTTATCACAACAATAATTTACTATCACCGTTATGTGACTTACTCTACTCTGCTCTACCGTTCTTAGTTATTGTATATACACTTTATTAACATTAGGTTAGTAGGACAACACTATGGATATTAACAACACTTCTACTGTTCTTTAGTTATTGTATATACACTTTTATCAACATTAGGTTATTAGGACAACACTATGGATTTTAATAACACTTTCTTTGATCTTTATATGTACATTATCTACAGCCTAGGCCTGTTTTAGCAGCGCTTTTTTCTTTTTTCCATACACATTCATCTACTGTAGTCTCTTCTTGTACGGTTTACAACAATTTAACAGACAACAAAAAAACTTTTAACTGTAAGTCTCTTCACACCTTCACACCACAAAATTAACTGTAGGTCTCATCCGCTACAGTCTTTTAGGTTCTCAGTAACCTCACTATCCTGCACTCTAGCAGTATCTCATCTCCTCCGACCGACCCCGGGGCTGCCCCTCGTTAGGCAAAGCAGTTCTGACCTCCTGCGGGTGGCACAAAATTTATTACTCACTTCCCGGCCTCGGGCTACTCCCTCGACAGGCAAAAGTAGTCTTCCCGCAGGCGGTACTTAACTTTATTTTCTATAGTTTCCCCAACTACACTATTAATGAGCTCATACACTACACAGTTAATCGTCACTATTTGCTTCTACCAGTACTTACTCTTCTTTTCTACTCTAAGTGACTCTAAGACAGTTTAACGCGTTTGACACACACACACTTCTCACTCCTCAAGCAATAACTCTCAGGACATACATCAACGACGGTCAGAGCATAAGAAACCAACAGAACATTAATCACATTAACAATCATTCATACGTAGACCTAATCGCCAGCCGTTACCTCTCATATCTCACGTATCTATTATTTTTTGTTCTACTAGGTTTGTTCGGAGGAAGTCTATCAGAACCTTCTGACCACTGGAGCCAGGTGGAGGCTGGATCCCCATAAAATTTAGAAAAAAAGGAAAAAAGAATTGGTATCTCACCTGATCTTGGTGGATATGGGGGCCCCTGGGGTCTCTGGCCTCCAACCAGCGTCCCTGATCGTCCAGTCCTTACCGCTTCCTCCTGGCTGGCTCGCCAATAAATGTAGTGGATTTTCTCAACGTCCAATTATTTAACTATTACCTTAAAAATAAACCTTAAATCTATAGCAGTAAATTACTGATGAGAAGTTTCCACGGAGCAATGATGAGACAGAAACAGCTGGCGTCCAAGTCTTAATGCTGGTTTATTGTAGAGTTACAACAGCACCATGCATGAGAAGTAGCCCGGGCTAAGTCTGAAGATGTACAAAACACCCTCTTCTTTTATACTGTTTTTGGGCTTGGGGACACTCCCCTCTGACCCCTCTCTTCTGTTGGTCTCTTTTTCTTTTATCTTCTTCCATTAGGTGTTTCATATCATTCTTACCGGTGTCTGGTCTGATCATTCTGGGTTTTTTTAAAAACATGCATAAGGCCCCTCCTCTACCGAGGGGTAGTTCCTACACGATGCCTCTCGTTTCCTACAGGCCAGATAGCAGTATGTACACACATCAAGGGCATCACAGCCACACCTGTTCATACATCAAAGGCATCGCCTCAACATACTATCTGCCCCTCTTATCACACATTATATGCCCCTCTTCTATAGCAATAATTTTGTTGTGACAGTTTAATGAGGCAGCTGGCTCTTCTGGGCTCACACCAGTACCTTTCCACGGCTCTTCTCCTTTACAAATAAGCTTACATGTTTCATTACAATTCTCATGGTGAGTATAAATTCAGTGTTTAGACATCATTCAGTGATTAAACAACATTCAGTGCTTAGACGCCAACCAGTTACTACATCGTCTAGTATACAATAATTCAAAATGTGTAAGAAAACATACTTGTAATATCAGAATATACTACAGTTGGAGAATTCCCCAACTTCAAGTAATATTTAGTTTTATGATTATTTTATTTATATTACTACAAACAATGGAAATTAAGCGTAGGATTTACAGAGGTTTTGGATGAGCTGAGGAGAGAGTTTTAGTCCACATTCAACCACAAAGAGGTTTTAACTTCATTGAAACCCTTCCACATGGACGAATCCGTGTCAATCCATCTACTGCACAGCTGTGCCCCTCTGATCGTGCTGCTCTGGAAAGTTAAATCGTTGAGTTGTAGATAAATGAGACTCTCAAAGCTGAACTTAAAGCAGATATCGGTTACTTCTGGAATCGGGTGTTTGAAGCAGATTTTCCCACTTTGAAACCAGTTGTACTAAAAGTGATGTCCTTCTTTGTGAGCACATACACAAGTGAGTCAACATTTTCAACCATGAAGCCTGTCTAGAAGAAGCAGAGGAACAGACTGAGCCAGGTACATCTAGAAGCCTCAAAAGGATAGCGACAACAAATACCCAACATGAGGAGAGTCAAGGAAAGGCACGCCTACATCTGCTCATCCCAGAATTAAAGGAAATCTGTTTTTATTCACAACTGTATTTTCTGGATTGAAAACTGTGTTCTGGAAATGAAAAATATATTCTAAAAATTTGGTAGCTTTTTCTGTTTTCTGGTGAAAGTGGTCTTGTCTTGGTTTGGTGTTGCTCATTTGCCTCTCATGGAAATGATAGTGAGGATGACTGTTTTAAGTGAGGGTAAGGAAACTCCTGAAAGAAAGAAAAACATTCAGTTCCTGCTGAAAGCAGATGAAGCTGCAGTCTGTTAACCAGGAGGAAGAGGAAGTGACAGAAGAGAAACTCCAGACCGAAGAGGAGACGGAGAGATTCAGGGAGGAGCTGAGCTGTTACTGAACTATCGAAGAGACACAAACTTCCACATTCAACACAGTTCAACACACAAACCACCAACATCAGCTTTATTCAACATGGACTTTTATGTACTTTCTCTACTGATGATCAGGATTCTAACAGGTACGTTACAATCTGCACCTTTAAAATCATTTTCATTCACACTTTTAGACATGTCATTCATTTCTAAAGAGGTTTGTGAGCAAATATAAAGCAGATTTGTCTTCCTTTAGGTGTCAGCTGTGAAGAACTCACTGCAGTCAAAGATGAAGAGTCCAGTTCAGAAGAAACACATCTCACTCTGTCCTTCAGATTCTCCAGGCCTGCAACTGCTGGTGATGAGTTTTACTGGTATCGACAATATCCAGGAAAACCACCAGAGTTCCTGATCTCTAATACAGGAACAGGAATAGAAATGTCACCTCCAAGATCTGGATTTTCATTTAAAGTGAGTGATGATAAAACACAAATGGACCTGCAGGTCTCCTCTGCTGCAGTGTCAGACTCTGCTGTGTACTACTGTGCTCTGCAGCCCACAGTGACAGGAAACAGCAAAACTGTGTAGAAAAACCTGCAGAGCAAAGACAACACAAGACTCCACAACATCCACTAGAGGACCTCACACACTGTTAAAGCTCTGATTGTTGAGTCGTTGGACTGATGACAAAGACAACAGAGACATGAAGCAGGAAGCATCACAGACAGAAAGAACATATCTTTATTCTTGTAAAATGTTGATATTATTTCTAATAATTTTGTTTAAAGTTTTCTTAATAAAATGCTGTGATATAAAAGTGACAGCTCAGAAATGAGGGCGGAGCTCAGCCCTTCAGATAAGATTGTAGGGTGTCACGTTCAGATTGGCTCTGGCCCAGAGCCGCCAAAGTCCATCATAAAACTGCAGTTTTTTGTCTGAGTTGAGTTGAGTCTTCAGTTCAATTGTTCACTTTGTTTTTATTTATTTCAGATGAGTTGAGATGTGTGGTGTTTCTCCTGGACACTGACGCTAAAGAGCCCATGTAAGAGACAGAAAACACCACATAGACATCCTCATCATGTGGCTGAAGAATTGTCTTCCAGAGGAAAGTTTTGATGAATTTACTAAAAGACTTTAAGAATGATTGTTTTCTCACCTCATCAATAATGTGCCATCATTATTGTTTTTCCTTTAATATACAAACAATCAATTTTAACCTTCAAGTGGCTTTTCTTTCATCTGGAAACTAACTCAGATCCAAAACGTCCGTCCTCGTAATCGTGCAGACAGCAAGATGACCATCATCAGTTTATGTTTTGCATTTCTGCTCAACATTGTTTTCATCAGCTGCTTGAGCAGCCGAGGCCTGTACAAGCCTCTGGAGAAGGAGTGAAGATTCCCTCTGAAGTCTCCTGAAGACCAGCAGCAGTCAGTCCTGCTATTTTACTCCATTTTTTATCACTTGATCAGTTCACAAATATCCAGGGTTTATCAAAGTCCTGACCTCTGACACTCGGCTGAGCATTTTTATTCTCTGCAGAATACATGTTGAGGTTACTGAGCTCATTTTTATGTATTTATTTCATTTGTTTGTTCATTCAGGTTCCTCCTAGTTATTCCACTCTGTTTATCAACATCCTATAATCATTTAGACCATTAAATTAATAAACTACATTTATATGCATATTTCAATATTATTGCATGCTGTTAATAAAACTTCCCCACCCAGACTTGGTTTTTCATGTGTGTTTTTTCATGATGGTCAGATCCCGTTAGTAACAGTTTACGACTTTAGATGATTGACTGATTCATTATTATAATGACTTCATTTTCCCTCCTTAACAGAGGTGGTGCCCCTCATTATTTATTAATAATTTAAGCTTGTAAATATGTGGTAGTGCTACAGTCAGAAGGAGCGAGCGACAGTTTACACATCAACTCTACTACTTTTTTCATGAGCTCTTTAACTGTTTGTGAAGCCCGTTCAGCCGACCCGTTAGATGACGGGTGATACGGTGCTGATGTAACGTGTTATTCCATTACTCTCATGAACTCTCTGGTTTATCTACTGACAAAACCTTGTGCGTGGTCTGAAAACATCATTTCAGGGATACCATGTGTGCTAAACAGTTTCTAAGACAGTTTATTGTGGATGCTGAAGAAGATGAAGCTACTGGGTAGATATCGAACCATCTTGAATGTGCCTCCACAATTACTGAGAAGATTTTTCCCACAAAAGGACCTGCATAGTTTATGTGTAGCCTTCTCCAAGGCTTTTCAGGCCAATCCCAGGGGTGGAGTGGTGCACGAGCAGGTGCCTTTCAGTGTTCCTGACACGTGGTGCATACTTAACCTTTTTCTCTAAGTCCATGTCCATGTTGGGCCACCACATGTAACCTCTGGCCAGGCTTTTTATTCGGCTCATTCCTGGGTGTGATCGATGTAGCTGCTCCCTCAAAGGAGATTGTCCCTCCCTGGAATCACGATGCAAGCTCACCACAGCACACAGCCATCCTTCACCCTCAGTTCTTGTTGTCTTTGCTTATAAGGCAGGAGGTAACTGTCCAGATCATCAGGCCGCCCTCTCATAACAAACTCATGTACTTTTGATAGAATAGGATCCTTGGTTGTCCATTTCTGCAGCTGTTCTGATGTTGTCAGTAGGCTCTGTTCCTGCTCTACTTTATTTTTCATTGCCAAAGGAACTGACCTCAGCCTGTAGAAGTATGGCTTGGCATTACTAGGTACATGTATCTTTGCTGCAGAGCCTTTAAGCGTTCCCAGCTCATCTTTGAAAACATTTTCACGTCTCAGAAGTACTTCCTGTAACGGTTCTTGTCTGTCCTCTATCTCACCTACAGTCTGCCAATCTTCTTTGAGAGCTTTAATTCCTGCATGGAAATCACTTTTTTGTGATATTTGCTTGTCTCCTCTTTCACATGCTTAGTCGCCATCTTCCCCATGTCCTTCTTTCTGGAGGCTCTTTTGATGTGCTCGACTTTCCCACAATTATCTTTAGCAAACCTGCCGTCCTTATCCAGATTGTCCCTGTTACATCTGCACCATGTCCTTGTGTCCCACACCATCTTGGTGCAGGTATTGTAGACCTTGTTCACTGATCCTGGCACTCGGTTCCATTTAGCATGTTCTCTGGCTCCCTGCAAATCCACAATGTCTCTGTTTGCTGAAAATTATTCTTTAACAACTTTACTAAATCATCGTAAGAACGGTCTCCCAGCTTGTTTGGGCTAAGCAGGTTCCTCATAACTATGGACGATCCTTCAGACCAGTGCAGGAAATGATGCAGACAGCTGAAGGAGATGTTTAATCCTCTGCAGGAGATCCTTCAGATATTTTAGACTGCTGCAGGATATCCTTCATCCTCTGTGGGAGATCCTTCAACCGCTGCAGAAGATCGTTCATACTGCTCCTTCCCCTTCAAAACCAAACTTAAAACATTTCTGTTTAGTAAAACATCTAGTTGGAGTAAACTTTAGTGTGTCAGGACCAGACTGGAGCAGCTGGTCTTCAACACAGCTTCATCCTGGATCTGCTGCTGTAGACCTGCTGCAGGGGGGTATCAACATGATCACTGACTGGTGCCCTTCACCTCCTCTGTTTCTCCTTCCCTTCTTCAGCTGAATCCTCAGTTATTAATTAAAAGTATCTCATAAGTATAATTGTCTCCATTGTTCTTGTAGTTTGTTGTGCTGGTCTGTCCCCTCTTTTCCTCTTCTGTACATGTTCTGTTGACCAGAACCTCCGGAGCTGCTCCTTCACTTGTCTTTATAACTATCTATATATCACCCATATATATACTGAAGTCTTAGCTCTGAAAAGATAAAGTGGGGAAGAACAGCAACTAATTGAAGAACTTTGTTTCTGAAAAGTTGATGAAATTTAAAGAAAGTGTAATAAATAATATTGATTTGACTGGATTTACATGACAAAAAAACTGGTCTGTTTTGGTGTGTTGTCAGTTGCTGAAGACGGTAGAAGAACAACTCATGAAGAATGTAAAAAAAAACAATTCATGAAAACAGCAGGAGAACAATTTATGAAGACTGTAAAAGAACAACTTACGAAAAATACAGAAGAAGAAGTCATGAAGGCTGTTGAAGAACAACTCATGAAGACTGTAGAACAGGGATGTCAAAGTTAAATACACAGAGGGCCAAAAAAACAAATTGGTTGTAAGCCGAGGGCTGGACTGATTCAATGTTTATTAAAACATATTGAAATGATTGCACGTAGCCTATTGAACCAAGACCTAACACAGTGTATTATTTAATTATTAAATGAATAATCTGGAAAACATTTTTCAGCAGGCACACAGACAAGAACAAACTGCTTTCAAAGAAAGATCACATGTCCTGTACATTAAATGAATAAAGTAATATTTTCTTATGGCTCTGTCAGTAAGTTAAAAAGAAAACATTTTCAACAGGAAAACAGCAAAAAAGCAATTTTCCTTCAAAAACAAAATATGTTCCTTATATCAAGATAAATGCATAAATGAAACTGCATGCATTATAAACTGAAAATGCAATATTATGCTGCTCTATTATCCTACCAATTACTGCTTCAAATAGTAAAATGAGAAAATATAGAATAAATCAAATCAGTTGTATTCTTTCTCATGGCTCTTATTTGCAATTTCCCCTGAGTACTTTAACTAAAATAAGGTTGTTTTGTTCTGTCACAGAGTTCCTTCACTCTGCGTCGCAGCTGCATTTTATCTGGATCCAAAACATTACTGTCATACTGGGGGTCCCAGTCACCTCCGACATGACGCCAGTCACTGCCCAGAGCAGTCATCCAAACCCGCTGGACCTCTCCGTCATCAAGGTGGCAGGACTGTCCGAGGTCCTCCACGTCACAGACAGATCCCTCCACGTCCTCCCCATGGGAGGACAGGCCTTCTTCAGCCTTTTTAACATCGTCAGTGTAAGGATTTTCAAATTAAGCGCGACCAGCCCAGGGGGGGCTGGGACCGCCACCACCCACCGGCCGCCGATACACATGGCCGGGAACGGAGGCAGCAGGGCGGGGACACAGCCGACACCCGGAGGCGGCGCAGGAACCAGGAGAAGGAGCCCGCCGACACACCGTGACACACCCAGACAGCAACCGGCGCCACACCTTCCCCGCCAGAGGTCCCCCCCAGAGGCCGGCTCCGGCACCAGACCCACCAACCAAGGTGCAACCCAGACCCGCCGGGGCCCCAGAAATCCCAATCGCAGGACCAGATCCCGATGGCAAGAGCACGGACCAGGCAGCCAGGCACCCAGAGACCCACTGGGGCACGTATCCCCCGAAAAGCCCTGCCCGAGCATTGAAGGTAATCTCTAAATCTTGTTCCCATTTAGTTGTTGGGATTGACACTGTAGACTTGTTTATCGCAATTAACTTATAAATTTTGGATAAAATTTTATATTGACTAGTAATTTGAGTTAATTCTGAAATCAGCAGAGGAAGGTTTAGGTTGGGTGTTTTACTATTTATTTTTGTCTGAATAGCAGATTTAATCTGAAGATATTCTAGAAATTGATTTCCTCCAATGTGATGCTTCTGTACAAGGTGAGAGAAAGGAACCAGAGTGTTGTTTTCGTAGATGTGTTTGAGGTGCGTGATACCCTTAGTGACCCATGATGCTAGATGTAATGGTTTCCCGTTTATCAGAAAGTCCGGATTATTCCAAATGGAAGTGTATTTACTCGGTGTTACTGACGTGGCATTGACCATTTGGTAGAAGTCCCACCAGGCTGTCAGAGTTGAGGCTATAATTGGGTTTTTGAAACAGGGGTGACAAGTAATAGTACAGGTTATAAATGGCAAATCAGAGATATTGATTTCTTTACAAAATAATTGCTCTAGCTCTATCCAAGAGCAATCACACTGATTTGGTTTGATCCATTTATAAACATACTGGAGTTTATTTGCAAGATAATACTGAAGGAAGTTAGGTGCCTCCAGACCACCATGTAATTTAGTTTTTTGTAGCATTGATAATTTAATTCTAGCTTTTTTGCTTTTCCAATAATAGTGTGTAATTATTGAATCTAGGGATTTGAACCAGGGGTTTGGAGGTTTGATTGGAATCATTGAGAAAAGATAATTTACCATAGGAAGTATGGTCATTTTTATTGTGGCAATTCTACCGATGAGGTTTATTGGTAAATTTATCCAACATTTTAGATTTCCTTCTATCGTTTTCAGGAGTGGGTTGTAGTTAAGGCCAATTAACTCTGACAGCTTAGGGGGAATGTTGATTCCCAGGTATTTGATGTTGCCTGTGTTGATTGAGAAGAGTGCAGTGTCATTTACAATATCCCAGCTGTTAGTATTCAGTAGAAGTAAGGTGGATTTAGACCAGTTAATAGAGTAGTCTGAGATATCAGAGAAGGAATTAATAAGGTTGATAGTTTGAGGAAGTGATGTTGATGGGGTTTGTAAGTACAAGAGTATATCATCAGCATATAAGCTGATTTTATGGGAATTTGATGTTCTGTTCACACTCTACCACCTCCCCATGAACGAGTGTACTGTTCTGCTGTCCCACTATGACATCCTTGGTCTTGCTGGTGTTGAGCACCAGGTTGTTGGATGAACAGAACTAGCTTAGGTTCTGGATTTCTTCTCTGTAGTTGGTCTCTTCATTGTTTGTGATAAGTCCCACTACAGTGGTTGTCCACCAACTTCAGAACCATGTTTGAAGATGGGATGACTGCACAATGGAGGAATAGAGTAAAAATTACTGAGTGAGGGTGGCAGTGGGATGAAGAGTCTCCAGAAGACAGAGTGAGGGTGACGGTGGTATGAAAAGTCTCCAGGAGACAGAGTGAGGGTGACTGTGAGATGAAGAGTTACCGGAAAAAAGAATGAGGATGAAAGTGAGATTCACAGTCTCCAAAGACAGAATGAGGGTGACAGTGGGATGAAGAAAATCTAAAGATAAAATGAGGGTGACAGTTGGATGAAGAGTCTCCATAAGACACAGTAAGGGTGATGACGGGATGAAGAGTTACCAGAAGACAGAGTGAGGGTGACAATGGGATGAAGAGTCTCCAGAAAACAGAGTGAGGATGACGGCGGGATGGAGAGTTACCAGAAGATAAAATGAGGGTGACAGTGGGATAAAGGGTCTCCAGAAGACAGAATGAGGGTGACAGTGGGATGAAGAGTCTCCAGGATGACAGAGAGAGGGTTGATAGTGGCATGAAGAGTCATCATATACCAGAGTAAGGGTGATAGTGGGATGAAGCATCTCCAGGAGACAGAGTGCAGATGAAGGTGGAATGCAGAGTTACCGCAAGACATAACGAGGGTGAAGGTGGGAAGAAAAGTCTCCAGAAGACAGAGTGAGGGTGACGGTGTGATGAAGAGTCTCCAGAAGACAGAGTGAGGGTGACAGTGGGATGAAGAGTCTCCATAAGACAGAGTGAGGGTGATGGTGGGATGGACAGTGTCCAGAAGACAGAATGAAACTGACAGTGGGATGAAGAGTCTCCATAAGACAGAGTAGGGGAGACAGTGGGATGAAGAATATCCAATGATAGAATGAGGGTGACGGTGGGATGAAGAGTCTCCAGGAGGGATGAAGAGTTACCGAAGAGTTACCGGGAGACAGAGTGAGTGTGACAGTGGGATTAACAGTCTCCAATAACAGGATGAGGGTGACGGTGAGATGATGATTATTTTACTCACTGTATACTGCTTGTCTTATAAAATGATTGTACACGTCAGAATATATCTTGTACTTGTTGCTTATCTTCATGTGATTTGTGACCTCTTTATTTTCAATAAAAACGAAAGCAGGAGAGCAGAGATGCGGGTGCGGTCAGAGATGAGAGCGGCACAAATGTGGCAGAGTTCTGTGTCCGTCCTCCGTGCTGATGAATGAAAACCTAATCACTTTGTCTTTCTTCCTGATTGTGTGTTTAATAAATGTTTAGGTTGTTTAAACCTGACTGACAGTCTACCATCCGAGGATGTCCAGACTCCCTCTGGAGAGCGGCTGCATCCACTCTGTTTCCACCAGAGCAGTTCGTCAGCGGGGGCAAAGGACTGAACTGGAGGCCGAGATGAGAGATCAAGCTGAGGCAGAGAGTAGCACAAAAGGGAGGTGGAGACTTCCCCATCAGCAGCAGTCTTAGCAGCTGCATCTGTGGAAACCAGATCAGTGGAGTGTGTGTGAGCTGCACATCAAACCACAGCCACAGAGGAAGGAAGGAGGATGGCTTCTTAATGATCAGATACTTGTGTGGCATTTAAGACGGGCTCACCATCAGACTTAAGGAATTTTCTGTGGTTCCCAAGAGCGCAAAAATCATGTACTACACCAAAACCAACTAGCAGGCCTCTGTGAGGTCCAGCAGCTCTGCAGTTTGAGCAGAGAAATGGACAAGTAGAGAACCATAAACCAGAGTGGCATGAGAAGAGCATACCACATATCCAACCCTGTTTCAGCCCTGAGAGTCACAGGAAGAGGATCCACCCACAAACAGCACAAGATCTGCATTTGGGATCTGCATTAAGGCCTGTGAAACAGAGGCATCAGGGCAGAGAGGTGAACTGCCACTGTGACCATCATTATATGGTGGAGGAGCAGAAGGCTGCATTTCTCCAGAGGTTGAGGCATCATCAGTTCTGCCTCCTATGTCCCCACTTAAATCTTGTCCTCCCCCGTCATTTTTATTTTAGACTTTCTCTATTTTCAGTTTCTTGTTCCAAAAGTTCCAAAACATATATTGGTTTTACCTCCCCCTTAGACCGTTTCACTTAATCTTAAAGCTTAATCTCACTCACAGGAGGAATCACACAAGTGCACTCTAAACGGAGATAAAATGATTACGTGCTGGACACTTTTTACTCTTACTTGAGTAATTATTTAGATGAGTAGTTTATACTTTTACTTGAGTAGCATTATATGAAATAACACTGCTTTTACTTACAATTTGTGGCTGCTCTACCCACCTCTGGCCACCAGCGAGGATTAAACAGCAAAGATCCAGGAAACATCAGGAAGATGGTCTCCAAGGACAAGCTGCTAAGTCAATCTCTCAGACACCAGAATCCAGTGAGGAAAAAGATGTGGAGGAGGAACCATCATGGAAAGAGGAGCTAGTACACATCATATACCACTGACAGATGTAGAAAGTGTCTTTAACAAATCCTACCAGTGGGTGGAAAAGGCTGGACTGGAGGACAGCAGGGAGGTATAAATTATAGTGACAAAACCTGAACTATGAACTAAAAGGCTGATTTAAAGTCTGACTTTGGCACTTCATCACTTTCTGAAGGTTGTAAACAGATATTTACTCTAAAGTTGAACATCTTCTCAGACCCTGACCTGGACTTTGGTCATGTGACCAAGATAATACCCACAGACTCTGAAAAACACCAGCTGACACTCTGACAAGCTGCTGGAAACCTGTTTCCAACTGTGGAGCTCAGCTTTTTCCCTCCACTAGAGGGTGACATCATCAAGTGGGCGGAGCACTACTGCTGCACTGTGATCAATCATTGTGTGAATAATAACTGCTGCTGTGAAGAGAACAGTTCTCAGACTGAATGTGGAACATCAGCTAGTTTCTCCTGCTGCTTCAAACCTTCTTGTACAGATGGAACATTGGCTGTGGATTATTCTTGCTGCTCTTTTCTTTGGTAAGATATAAACATCCACATACTGATGGTTCTCCTGTAATCAATCATCTGTATTGATTCATCTCTTCCTCTGTATGTTCTGATCTTCCTCAGAGTGTAAAGGAGAAGACAAAGTGGTCCAGCCAGCAGGAGATGTTACTTCTGCTGAAGGATCCACAGTTACACTCAACTGTAGTTTTGAAGCCAGATCTTCATCACCATATTTTATTCTGGTACAAACAAGAAGTCAACAGTTATCCAAAATACATGTTGATTCGTGTCTCAACAATGGCAGAAAACTCTCCAGAGTTCAGTAAAGTCAGATTTGATGCTGAACTGAACAAAGAGAAGAAGGAAGTCCACCTGCAGGTCTCCTCTGCTGCAGTGTCAGACTCTGCTGTGTACTACTGTGCTCTGCATCCCATAGTGACAGGAAACAGCAAAACTGTGTAGAAAAACGTGCAGAGCAAAGACAACACAAGACTCCACAACATCCACTAGAGGACCTCACACACTGTTAAAGCTCTGATTGTTGAGTCGTTGGACTGATGACAAAGACAACAGAGACATGAAGCAGGAAACACCACAGACAGACGGAGCTGCTGTGGAAACACAAAACTATTTGAAACAATAATAATTATACATTTTTCTCATCTAAATACAGAGAAAGTTAACAAAGTCATGTTTTTAGGCAGAGAAACCACACTATTTTTCCAAATATGGTAATAGAGCTAAAGGTTAATATAATTACATTTGGAAAATAAGAGTGATATATTTTCCATGATTTGATCATTTTTGTTGATTAATTGTTTCTGTTGTATTAATCACAACACAAAGTTGTCATTGATTATTTCAAGAAAGTGGCTTCAAGAGTGAAATTAACCAAGAATCTGAAAAATGAAAGTGGTGAAAATATTTGGACATAAAACAACTGATGTAGTTTTTTAGCAACTGATGTAGCTCATTTATGGATTAAAATAATGAAATGATAAATTGTCAGTTGATGAACTGACAGTTTAATATTTGGAAGTTTGTTTTTCTGATAATCCAAGTATTTTATTTTATTATTACATCACAGCTTTTTTATTTCATCATAAATATTTCTGTCACTTTGGGCCAGTAAGAAGATGAAGGGGAAAAGCACAACCCACTTTGAGAAACTTGACTTTGTCTCTCTTTTAACTTCTTTGTGATGTGCAGATGTCGCCATGACAACAGGTCTAGACACCCGGTCAATTTGTAGGCATGACGGACATAAAACAGATAATCAGCAGCATATAAGATAACATATAACATTAGTCAGAGTGTAAATATTCATTTAACAGTATTGAAGCCAGACAGAAAAGAACAAAGGTCTGTTAGAAATAAGCGCTTCCATTATTTCCGAGCTTTCAGATCCACCTTCGCCTCTACTAGTTTAAAACATTTGTTTTCTGGATGATTTTATCATCTGTATGACTCACATGGTTGTGGTGGACAGTTTGGAGGACATCTCCTGGTGATGCCACACTCACTCTGGTGGAGTGTGTGGCAGATCTATTTCCTGTGCAGGTTAAGGAAGTTTGTCATTAACACCAGCATCCTTACAACCTTCTACAGACAGTACTTTTTGGTTTTATGTCAAATATCATCTCAAGAATCTGCCTCCAGATTAAGATCAATACATCATCACAGATCATCTTAAACACGTTCTTCAATCCTGATCCTTAGGACTGGCTGTCCTGCATGTTTTAGATGTTCTTCTGCTCAAACACACCTGTCTTAAATCACTATATTACAACGGTACATACTTGTAAGTTCAAAGTCTTTTGCAATGAATGCGACTGCTTCCTCTATTGCCACTGACTTGTTTGTATATTCATGACATGGATTTGGAAGAGTCAACGCATAATTGGACAGTCTGGGGAATTTACTGAGTTTGCACTTCGGTGCTTGTAGATGTCTGATTTATTGAATGTAACCGCTCCAGATGGTATTTCATTTAATATGTTTTTGGGGAACTTGTTACTACATCAATAACGGTACTTTGCACTGATATTCTCTCCGTCATCGTAAATTCAATTATAGGCTCGAGTCGTCCAAGTCAACAATGGAATTTCTTTTGCTTCATCCATTGAACATATTGTTTTCTTGTCCAAAGGTTTTCCATTTGTTCTTCACTAGGGACTCTAATTTTATTTGTTTTCTAATGAGCGTTATCATTTCCTTTGATAGAACTTTGGTCATTATTTTATTGGTCGAACTATTTACATTGTTTTGAGCATTTTATGCTAATAGTAACTGCACCTTTTATTTTACAGCATCCACCAACTGGACAACAGCGTACAATCTCATGGTTCGGTTCTGTAGGAGTTTGGGTGTGTGCTCAGGCGGTCCTGCTGCTAGTGCACATCCTACAAGTTACTCCTCATTGGTGTGTAAGTGTGGTGCATCCAGGTTTAGACGTTGACTAAGGAGAAGCCACATTAACATGATGATTGCTAATATTTCCAGCCAACATCTGAATTTTTTAACTTTGACTTTCTCTTATCTTCTCTTTTCCAATGAAAGTACATATTTGGACCGGCCTCTGGTGCAAGCACGTATGGTGCACTCTGGGTCGGACACTGTCCCTTCACTTCCTGTGTTCTTTGGCTGCTCTGATATTTGTCTTTGCTGGATCTAGCAGATGTTGGATTTGTGATTACGCTGTTAAAGGTGCACCTTTAAGGGCATTGATTGGCACTGTAGGACAAACGGACAATTCAGTCACACTACAATGGACTGAGGAGGCTGAACAACACTTTGCTGTAACACGATTTACAGACAGCACCTTGACACAGGAACCCAGATTATATAAAACCATTTTCAATTCAATTCAATTCAATTTTATTTATATAGCGTCTATTACAACACAAGTTGTCTCTAGGCGCTTTCCAGAGACCCAGAACATGACCCCCGAGCAATTATTACATAAACAGCGGCAGGTAAAAACTCCCCTAGTGGAAGAAAAACCTTAAGCCAAACAGTGGCAAGGAAAAACTCCCCTTTAAGAGGGAAGAAACCTTGAGCAGGACCTGGCTCATGAGGGGGGACCCTCCTGCCGAAGGCCAGCCGGGTAGAGCAAGAAATAAGAAAGAATAGAGACATAGAGACACCGTCAAAGGTACAAGATAGGATACATTAGTAACTGTCCTTGGTAGTCCAATTAGACTTCTGTGAATATGGGTGATATATAGATAGACGGTGATAGAAGGGGATGAGGACTGCAGGTCGGGGTGTCAGCAAGCATCCAAAAGACATCCACACAGACAGGTGAAGGCAGACACTGGGATGGTCAGAGGTGGAACTGCAGGTCAGCAAGCAGCTCCCGAGGCTCTGGTCCGCAGGACATGCAAAGAAGAGGAAAAGAAGGGCCAGACAAGCACAAAAAACTACCAGAACAATGGACCACAATTAAGTTTATGGGATATTGTTAATAAATGAGGGTTGAGGTGAAGAAGAGACAGAGACGGCAAAGAGAAACAGAGAAGGTGAAAGGCACCACTCAGTGGATCATGTTGGTGCCCCCCTGCAGCATAGGCCTATAACAGCATATCTACACCGAAGCTATGTTTAAGATGAGCTGCTCTAATCTGGTCCTGTAACTGCAGCTTTGACTACTGGCCCTGACACATTAAGATACTAAATATACACTAACTATATGCTTTATTAAACAGAAATGTTTTAAGTTTAGTTTTAAAGGTGGAGGTGGTATCAGCCTCCTTAACCCAAACTGGAAGTTGGTTCCAGAGTGATGGTGCCTGATAACAGAAAGCCCGTCCTCCAAATCTACATTTCGATACTCTAGGAACTACGAGTAAACCTGCACCCTGAGAACGGAGAGCTCTATTAGGAACGTACGGTTCTATAAGGTCTTGCAAATATCGCGGCGCTAGGCCATTTTGGACTTTATATGCCAGTAATAAAATTTTGAATTGGATTCTAAATTTTACAGGGAGCCAATGGAGGGAAGCTAAAACTGGAGAGACGTGGTCTCTCTTGTTGATTCCTGTCAGCACTCGCGCTGCTGCATTTTGGATCAGCTGGAGGCTTTTAAGAGAATTACTTGGACATCCAGCCAACAACACGTTACAGTAATCTAGTCTAGAAGATACGAACGCATGAATTAGTTTTTCGGCATCACTCTGCGAGAGGATGCTCCTGATCTTTGCGATATTACGGAGGTGGAAAAACGCAGTTTTACAAACCTGATTAATATGCTGTTTAAATGACAAATCCTGATCGAATATAACGCCAAGGTTTCGCACAGTTTTACTGGAGGCCATCGCAAGACCATCTAATCCCTTCCTAAGCTGTTTGGGACCACAAACAACAACTTCTGTTTTATCAGAATTTAGTAGCAAAAAATTTCTGGACATCCAGTCCTTGATGTCCTTAAGACACATCTGAAGTTTGTCTAATGGTTCTGTTTCATCTGGCTTCATAGACAGATACAGCTGCGTATCATCAGCATAACAATGAAAATTAATGCCGTGGTTCCGGATAATACTTCCCAAGGGCTGCATGTATAAACTGAACAGGATTGGCCCTAGCACTGAACCCTGCGGGACACCATAGCAGACCCTCGTCTGTACGGAAGAAACCTCATGAACATGAACAAACTGGAATCTATCAGACAGATATGATTTAAACCAATCTAGAGCTGTCCCTTTAATCCCAACAACATACTCTAGCCTCTGCAGTAAAATGCTGTGATCTATAGTATCAAAAGCAGCGCTGAGGTCCAGCAGAACCAGTATGGACACTAACCCATTATCTGAGGCCATAAGAAGGTCATTCGAGACTCGAACCAGTGCTGTTTCTGTGCTATGATGCATTCTGAACCCTGACTGAAAAATTTCAAATAGATCATTTCTATACAAATGCTCACACAGCTGGCTTGCAACTACCCTTTCCAGAATTTTAGAGATAAATGGAAGGTTGGAAATTGGTCTATAGTTAGCTAAAATGTCTGGGTCAAGAGAGGGTTTTTTAAGTAATGGTTTGATTACTGCGACTTTAAAAGCCTGTGGTACATATCCTAAGACTAGGGACAAGTTGATCTGTTTCAGTACCGTCGGTCCAATCAGAGAGAAAACATTTTTGAGTAGTCGAGTAGGGATTGGGTCTAACAGACACGTGGATGATTTAGATCCATTGACGACTGAGGTCAGCTCAGAGAGGTCAACAGGAACAAAACAGTCTAGAATCCAATTCAATTTTCTTGTATGTTGTAGAAAAGTCGACAAGTTTCACCAACATCCACCAAGTCAATGAATCACAGGTTGTGTTGGAGAGAGACTACATTTATTAAAAGACCCGGGTCTGCTTTTATTTTCTTTCCTTATCACACGTGCGCACAGATTCATTTTATTCTCTAATCCTCTAAGACTCTACATTTGGGCTCTGTTTTGTTATTGCTGTTAAACAATTGAACACATCCCATCTGTGTAAGTGTGTGTGTGTGTGTGTGTGTGTGTGTGTGTTATTATAGTTACTCACCCTCCGAGCTCCTGCTGCTCCCAGACCTCTGATTTTTGTCCTACAATGTAGTTTACTTTAACAGTAAGTAAATGTT
This sequence comes from Xenentodon cancila, assembly GCA_014839995.1. Lineage (NCBI taxonomy): Eukaryota > Metazoa > Chordata > Actinopteri > Beloniformes > Belonidae > Xenentodon > Xenentodon cancila. The sequence continues at coordinate 27,830,187 of CM026207.1, forward strand.
TGTGACGACCCCCTAGTCCAGACTTTTAAACTACATAAGTGAAAGGTTACATTTGCTGGTCTGGTATTAATGCGAGACACCCCAAGTGGAAAACAGCCGCTACCCTACTAAAGCACGAAACTGGACAAACTCGAGGCAGGATTGTCGTCCTGTTACCAGGAGCTGGTCACAGCTGCGTTTGCTTTCCAGAAAGCATCTTCAACTACCATGGGACATCCTGTAAGATATGTATATTAATAAATGTAGCTGAAGAAAAGAAAAGGAAGAACACTACTCGCTCCAGAACAAGAAGTGTCCACTCAGATCGGCGTTGAATGCTGTGCTGTCATCCCCATGCATACAGGTGAAGGAGGGAATCTGACAGAAATCCTAAAACAGTTAAAGGCAGCCCGAGATGAACATGTGCAGAACTCCAACTGGAACACAAGACCTGAAGCGCTGGAAAGAAATTTGGAACAGGCTTATAGTTAATAGTACTGGTAACCGTGTGCTGCGTCTTCCCTCCTATCAAGCCACTGATAAGTTGAGCCACAAAAGCAACAGGACAATACCTGGTACAGATCCAGCATTCAGAGGTCTTGACTGAATGGTTGAAGCCAACGCATTCCATTATTGATTCTGATGATTTGGCCTATGAATTAATGGACCACCATGGATGCCATGCTGCAGCATGACAGCCATGGTGGTCCATTAATCATAGACATGGTAGATATAGCTGAATTAACAAGTGATGATGCTTAGAGTGGAATGGTGGAATAAGCACAACTGACCAGGTGGGGCCAATAGTAGATTGATAAGATGTGTTTTGGAGTTTGGGAAGAGTGTGGAGCAACTTCAAGGAACAAAAAAGGAGTCGCTGAGAGACTGAGGTTGGGCCTGATTGTCTGACTCATAACAAAAGACTACAGTGGAATCAAAATAAGTTTAAACTTTTATTAATAAAAGAATAAGGTAAGTTGATCATATTATGATAACGTCCACAAACACAAAGTAATCACAGTGATCAAAGAAAGTAGCTGGTGTCTAAATGAGCTAATATCCCCGCCCATAAACATGTGACCGCTAACCCCATAATCAATATGACCATGCCAATTATATTATAACCAAAACACAAAAAACTCCCAACAATATCCATTAATCCTCTATAATAGCAATAACACATCCTCATCCATTCATGGCTCCAACAGAGGGCCTGAACAACTTGGGGCTCTAAGTATGGATGTGTGGAACAGGCATGTGGTTGTACATGAGGAGGAGGTATTCAGTATTCAGACTCCAATATAGTCAAAACTTGTACTGAAGATAAATTATAAGATTCCAATACATTTGATTTGAGATCAATAAAAAGGGTCATGCCTGTGTAAGGGAAATATAAATATATAGTTTTCTTAAGTTGTCTTTTATTATTCTCTGCTAGTTATTCATTGTTCATTGTGTATTCAGTACTTTTCACTCTGTCTGGTTTCTCTCCTGCATATTGGTGGTAACCTGTTTGGAGGATGGTTCTCACAGAAGTAATCATACGTCTCCGGCAGTTGCTGGAGATAAGAAGTAAGGAGGGAACTATTCTGTCAGGGAGAGAGCAATCCCTGTTTGTGCACAAGGACATGCAAGTGTATAAGGTCTGTGTGTAATTATTCTAGGTAGACTCACTCTGCTGACCGTGTTTAACTGTGTGATTCTCAGCTGTACAGCTTAATAAACTATATTAAACTGAGCTCTCCTGTACCGTAATTATTTCACAGAAATACTTTCCACAACACCTGCCATAGCTAAAACCACACCCACAAAGTTGATGGTCGGCTCTGTAACTTCAGTTGTTTCTGCAGAACGGTTCGTGTTTTTACTCCTGTGTTACAGAAGAAAAACTCACTGGACTCAATCTTGAAGACTCCTGTGTTTTGCCTAACTCAGTGCTACTTAAGTTTGAAATCGGAATATTTAGTAATACTGCTGTTCGTAAAAGGACTGGGAATCAAACTATGGTTTAGAACTCCTGAGAGACACCTGACGTCAGCAACCACTTTTCCAGAACTTTGTCTTCTGACTGGCCTAGATAATCCACATCGTGTATACTGAACAAGGCTGGCCCTAGTACTGAACCCTGTGGGACACCGTAGTAGACCCTAGTCTGTGCACAAAAAACCTGACTCACATGAATGAACTGGAATCTGTCAGATACATATGATTCAACACAACCAAGCTGTTGTGGAAAAACGTATTAACCTCTCT